>VOQK01027055.1:14609-32879 GCA_015052645.1 Benitochromis conjunctus
TAGAATATGAATCCATACAGGTACGTCACCTGCACTTTCAGATTTATTTATAACCTGTTTTATATTTCTGTGCAGTAAGGAGGACAAGCTTTACGACACGCTCATCCCCTCATCTATCAAGAATGAGCTTTCACCCACAGAGAGGTGAAGTCCTGAAATGAAATGATATTGATCATGGCACCAGGCTTTCAGTAATTATATACTCAATAAGACACATTTTTCTCTTTGCAGCAAAACAACTATCTCCACAACTAAGACTGTGACAGTGAAAAGCAGCACTGACACAAAGTGAGTACCATCCTAATGCAGGGGGAGGCTGCATACTGTTGAGATGACATATTCAAGTTAGTCAGATGAAAGTCATTTTTATATAACACTAAATTTAATTTGTCATTCTACTATCTGATATTGTACTGTGCCATGAGATGTACTTTTGTCCAAAACTGTGAGCTGTCACAATGCAGGACATTAGTCCCACATGCCTGTATATTAGTCTTTTTAAGTCTTTAACACAGCATGTCTGATTAAGGAATTATACAGGAATTATACATAATTATACATAACACATCTGAAGGAACAGTGTGAGTGAAATTTGATTACTGTAGATATTCCTGACATGACTAAGTTTGCTGACGTCATGACTCCACGTAAATGGCTTTTATGAAACTTTGTAATGTGCCAGAGATTTCTATCACAAAGCTTATGGAGCTTCCAAAGCTCAACGTAGCAACAAGTAATTGAAAAATAATTAACAACGTATCTAACTTATGTCTTTTGCAGTGGTAAAGACTATGATGCATTTATTCCCAGTTCAATCAAGGATGATGACAGGTAATGCACGCACTCTTTCATGATGAGTCCTCCCATATAGCCTTTATAAACACTGTATTAAAAATATATCAACTGTTGCAGTGGTTGTTAAATTTAATGATAAAGCTTCCAGTTGCGACCCATGAGTGTAATTATATATCTTCATAACAGAAAGTAGAGTTGCTGAAAAGCACACAATGCACGTCACAGTGCATTATACCTTAGGCTATGTATTACATATTAAAGGTATACTTCTTATAAATGGTGTATTGACATGTTTAATGTTATGCTGTAATCATACATTACTGATCATTATGTAATACCTGATATTGGCTTCATCACAGCAAATCAACTGTGTCCACTACCAAGACTGTGACAGTGAAAAGCAGCTATGATGAGTAAGTTACCGCAGCACAATACACGCACAGTGGCACCAATACTAATACCTGGCAATCAAGTAAAAATTTTTTTTTTACTTTTTCAGTGATGTTTTTAAAACTACAACTCCCACAAAGACTTCCTTTGCGTAAGATAAACCTTATAAACCTCAGCTAAACCTATAAAAATAAGAAATGCACATACGCTATAATCACTATATTTAAATTGTTGCGATTGCAGAGCTGAGGATAAGCTGTATGACACCCTGCTGCCCAGTTCCATCAGATCTGATTCCTCTCCCTCAATCAGGTGAGACGTCTCAGTGAACATTTAGGCATTAACAAAGCAATTTCACCATTATGGTGGATGAAACCTCACATTTTGCCATTTTAGCAGCTCAAGCATCAAAAAGACAGAGATTGTCACCGTGGAGAGCAGCAGAGGGTAAGTTGTAGAAACGCATGATAAAAATGACCAAGAAATTGTCTAATTTATGTGTAGTTTTGTCAAATTGACTTTTTTCAATTTATCTTTGTGTCGTTTAGATCTGAAAGCCCCTCTCCGGTGTCAACATCCTCTACCCGCAGCCACTCCAGGTAAACTAACAGATACACTTTTCATTGATCCAGCTTGATCCAACCCAAAGAACACCTCAGATACACAACTAATCCATGAAAGTACTCATGGATTACCCGTTTACTTATTCAAATTATCATTATTATTATTATTTTAAGAAGTTCTCCTTTAGAATTCCTGCTTCTGTATATCTCATCATACTCTAATTTATTTAATCATAACAATATTTCCTACATCCAGCTCTACCTTATCAAACTAATTCCTTTGCCTCTTTATAGCTACAGTTCATACTCAAGTGATATACCCTCCACTCGCACCACCTCCTACACCATAACTTCCAGGTAATTATTATCACCGTCTCTCACCCTTTTGTTATAAAAATATAGTGCAGTGTGGCTATACTCTTTCTATTATTCCTAATTTGTTCTGTTTTTTATACTCAGTGATGACTATAGCAGCAACCGTAACACTTATACTTACTCCAGACCAGACTCCAGGTATGAAACAAAGCAAACACAGACATTATGAACAGTATGCACCAAACATATTCTAAACCTCGCATGCGAACTCCGGGCCATTTTATCTTTTTACAGTTATGAGTACACCAGTATCACAAGTCCCTCTGTCTACACTTCTACATCATACAGGAGCCGCAGGTATTAAATGATTTTTTGAACAAACTAATCCAACGCTTAACACTGGTACACAAACTTTGTATGAGTTAGTAAAACAACACTCTCTCATTAACTCTCTCAGCAGATCTGATGACATTCTGTCAGAGCCAATCTACTCAAAGTCTTCTGTGAAGAGTGCGTATGCAGCTCCTGAAAGGTAGGAATCGGGGACCAATAGCCTATATAGACATTGGAAACAGTTGTGTGGAAACAAGTGTGCAGACTGACTGTGATCTAGAAGATCTGTGAAGCTGTACTTGTGCACAGTGTTGCTTTCAGCAAAGCACAAATATTGGCATGTGCTGACATGCAGATTTTAAGCATCTATCACATTAACCACCTTAATACAGCATGTCAACATGTTAATATTTGCTTATTAACAAGTACACCTAAAGTACACCTAAAGATCACGTGTTTGTTTAAAAACCAGACTAGCTGTAGGGGGCAGTTTTCTTCCTGTTAAAAGGGAGTTTTTCCTTCCCACTGTTACCAAAGGTTGCCCATAGGTGGTGTCTGATTGTTGGAGTTTTCTCTGTATTACTGTACGGTCTTTACCTTACAATATAAAGTGCAATGAGGCGACTGTTGCTGTGGTTTGGTGTTATATAAATAACACCTAATCAAAATCGATAGAATTAAATCAAGAACACATACATACAGTCACTTTTCTTTTACTCTGATGTAAAATCTTGATACATTTTTGTCCCACACAGGACAGTGCTGGAGAAAGACCTGTGCACAGTCTGCCGTAAGCCCTTCACTGGTGATGCCAAGATGGTCCTGGATGACATAAATATGAAATGCCATGCTTCCTGCTTTAAAGTGAGCAAAATAATTTTAAGATGGTGGTTTTCCTTTCTTTGGTCATCAACAAGCAGTGGTTGAAAAAGACCTATGTCAATACTTTACCAAAGTAAAACTAGCAATATCTTAGAAGTTTCCCTGCCAGAGTATTGTTTGGAACTTACCAGTAACTCATGAACCTCCCAGAATACTTTTGATGTATACAGTCATTGTTGGGGATCGTGTTAAGGTTTGTCAAAAGTCCTGTTCTAAGGCCAAACCTGGATAAAAACTTAAACTTTCCCCCCATGATTAAAAATATGCTCTGTAAAAAGCACTATAGCATCTGTCACATAATTTTCACTTTCATAAGCATTGTTAACTGCAAGTAAGAAGAGAAAACCTAATAAAAAACACAAAACTATTGTGTCACTGGCGGTCAGATGTTATTAGTGTGTCTCAGGATTCTGTTTCCTTATGTGAGCATTTGTGTTTTGGCAGTGTGAGGTGTGTAACATTACTCTGGGTAATCTGAAAGCTGGGGACAGCTTGTGGATCTACAAGCGTATGGTGCACTGTTCGAACTGCTTTGAGGTCACCAAAGGTAAGTAAAAGTGTACATTTATTTGGATTTCTTCATTTTCCTGAATGTAACTCTCCAGCCACTAAATATTTGTACTGTATGTACTACTTTATTTTGTTTAATTTCAAAACATAGCTCAAATTGTATATCCTCCCCCCACAGAAAAATGGCGACGCTGATGCTCCAAAATTACTTAATGGATTATTGATTACCAGCTTTGGGTGTCATGGGATCTCATGGACTAGCATTACAATGAGCTGACAAATCTTTATCTGGGTGTTTTGTGAAATGATAGTTACATTTTAATAACATGAATGCAGTATATTATAAAACATGTAGTAGCTGTGTTGTCTTGATATTGGTGTTTCTGTATCTACCTCTATGCAACAAAAATCAGCTCTTATTGTCTTTGGCTTGAGTTTTTATAGGGAAACTCTTCTTTCTAATATGAAACATTGCAAAACTAAGGGCCGGGGGCTTTTTCTTTGTGCAATAAAAGCTATAAAGTGTCTTTATCTAATAAAATAAAAATATTCTACTTCTTTTTAATCTTTTGTGGTCATTTTCTTCCTTAATTTTCTTAAGACTTTTTATTTAAGATTTTGAGTTTACATTATTAAGAAAAAACATTAGGTCAATTTTATATATCCACCGTATTTTAGATACATATTTTACTCATCAAAATCTTTCCTACATCAGATGTCTTTGTAGCTTTGCCATGTAAGTCAATTAGCCCAACTAATTTGTATTTAAGAAACTATGTTACATTTTATTTTAGTGACATAGCCCATAATAAGCACTAAATTTAGCTAAATTTGAACCTCTAAAGAGGCAGAACATTGTCATGACAGCATCACACAGTTGCTGCAGA
This sequence comes from Benitochromis conjunctus, assembly GCA_015052645.1. NCBI lineage: Eukaryota > Metazoa > Chordata > Actinopteri > Cichliformes > Cichlidae > Benitochromis > Benitochromis conjunctus. The sequence goes on from VOQK01027055.1 coordinate 19,285, forward strand.
TTTATCACTTGCACATAATGAAAATCTCCTGTTACACCACATCATGAAAGTACTTCGTTGGAAGAGAACCGGTGACTCTGGAGGTCATTTGAGTACATTGAACTCGTGGTCGTGCTCAAGTGACAAGAATGCCGTTTGAGATGATTTGAGGTCTGTGACATGGCACGTTATCCTGCTGGAAGCAACCATCAGAAGACGGATACACTGTGGTCATAAACATGGGCAGCAACAACAAATGTCCACTTTTGGTGATCCATGCAAACTGCAGCCTGAGCTTAATATTCTTAGCTGACACGAGTGACACCTGGTGTGGTCTTCTGCTGCTGGTCTGACGCGTTGGGCATTCATGACAATTTCTGACTCTGCCATCTGAATACAGGAAAAACTGAGACTCATCAGACCAGGCAACATTTTTCAAATCACTATGGTGCACTTTTGGTAACAAGTGGTTATTTCAGTGACTGGTGCCTTCTTATCTGCTCAAAGCAGTCTGGTCGTGCTCCTCTGACCTTCTGACATCAACAAGGCATTTTCACCCACAGAACTTTTGCTCACTCTGTATTTTCTCTTTCTCACCATTCTCTGTAAACACTAGAGATGGTTGTGTGGGAAAATCCCAGTAGATCAGCAGTTTCTGCAATACTCACACTAGGCTGTCTGGCACCAACAACCACGCCAAATTCAGAGTCACTTAAATCGCCTTTCCTCCCCAATCTGATGCTATGTTTCAACTTCAGCAGGTTGTCTTGACCACGTGTGCATGCTTAAATGTACCTGCAAACATATTTGCATTAACAAGCAGCGAAACTGGAGTACATATTGAAGTGGTTGCAAATGTTGTGACTACTATTGTTTCTGTTTTGTTTTTTTTTAATAAATGTTTCCGTGGTCTTCTATCACAACTCTATTTCTAATGTATTTACTCATACTCATCAAATGGCACTATTCCTGGATTATTTACTGTAATGTCAGCTTACTTTGTCAATTAATCTCATCGGGACTACTTTTTTAATATCCAGCTCCCCCACAGTTGTACCCTGCTACTTACATCTTTTTTGGGGGGGTGGGGGTGTCCCCTTTTTTTTAAAGTATGCAAACCGAAAGTGTAGTTTGAGGATAACATTCAGGCTATCTGCTCTGTGTGTGCCTATAATAAAAATACTTCCTCAGCAGTGGTGCGATGGGAGTTGAACTCCAAGCTGCTGACCAATCAGATGGTGTCTGTGCAGTCATCCCAGCAGCAGCAGCAGCAGCATCATCAGTGTCTATCTGTGAGAGTGTGTGTAGCAGCTTAAAGGGGGGAATCTGGACACCCTCTCTGAATAGAAGAGGACCCTCTGCAGGCAGGCCGTGCTTTCTTTTTCCGCCCATCTCAATGTGTTTTTTACCAAATGGAAGCAGAGGTGTTGAACCCCCAGATGATGGCAGACGTCAATGGCAACAATAAAATCACCAGCGCGGAGCTCGAGGTGCTCAAGCTGCAGGAACTGGTGCGAAAATTGGAGAAGCAAAACGAACAATTGCGGACTCGAGCGAACGCTGTAAACAATTGCTCCGTCGGCCCTCATCTTCAGACCTCGCTGTCGTGTCTGCACGGGGGTACGGCGTGCGCGAGCGACTGCTTCTCCGCTAAATATGACGTTTCCAGTGTCCCCGCACCTCGAGGCTCAGCGGAGGAACCTTTCGCCTATTTTCAGCCGAGCTCGCCGTCTCCTGATGCCGCTGTGGAGGACAGCGGCGCCGCTGGAGACACAACTGTTTTGGATGAGGTTGAGATTTTGGACCTCAGCGCCGTGCTCCCCGTCGGAGAGCCTGATAGCTGGTAACCGCTCTGTTTATGTCTACTAGTTCATTACATGGTATGCCTTGTCTGAATTTACAGTTAAAGTCAGTTTCCCCCTGTGTTGGTCTGACCCCAATACATGCTTCATGGGCCACATGACTGTGAACTAGCCATCATTTTGAGGCAGTGTATGTGATGTATCCTGTTATTGATTGCATCTGTTTTGGTGGAACAGACTTACAGACTCTGGCAAATACAGTGATTTTTACACGAGGAGCAAAACAATAAAACCAGATCCGACACAGGCTTTGGGCATCCCAGCATGCACTGTTTGTGCAGCATAGGTATCTATTCAGAGTAGGCAGAAATCAGAAACAATGACCCCCCTCAGCCTCTGATCAAACAGCTCGGCTTTGTGTGCTGTGTTCAGCCTTAGGCTGAACTACTTTGAAGCACAGGCTATAGACTAAGGTATCTGACTGCTGAACCAGATACATAAACCAGCTTTATGTATCTGGTGTGACGATGTGGAAAATGTAGCACACAGCTGAATGCAGTGCTGATGGGATACAGTTCAGCCGCTGTGCTGGTATAGCTTTACTACATTTAACACAATTACCCTTCCACCCCCAAGTCAGTGTAATGGAATGGCCTAGTTGCTGGAGAAAAAAAGGTCAGTCCTGTCTGGCAAGTTTTCTTTTCCTTGGATATTTAGCTACAGTCTGGGAACCTAATATACGAGGATTTACAGGCACACACACAGTGACAAAAACTTGGAATTTCTTGGGATTTATTTATTTTTAAAGGGTAAAGGTTCACCTTTGAATGCAGTTATTTTCAATCAGGCTGTCACGGCGGAGTACTCCAGTGTGTTTTGTTGAACGGCCCCAAAAGCAGACACTGAAGAGAGGAGCTTCGTTTTCAACAAAAGGCGAGCTTATATTCTGGCCAATCACATGAACTAAAACCAAGTCTACACAAAAGTAAACAGACAAAAGTAAAACTCTAACTATGACACGAACTAAGACTATGACTTGAACTATGACTATGGCTAGAATGACTTGAAGGGAAATAGGCAGACATCCTGACAAAAAACAGTAAGAGACAAAAGACTTAAATACACAGGAGGGTAAATGAGGGAAGTGGACACACGCGGAGAAACAGCTGACACACTTGATCATAATGACACCACAGGGGAAGTGTAACCTAAGCACACAGAACACGGAAACAAGACTTTCAAAATAAACAGGAAACATGATGCAGACATGACACAAACTTGACAACATTAACCATGCAGACATGAAACATGACAGGTAAGACACACAAACCAACAAGGGAGACTTAACACAGGGGGTGATGACACAGAGAAATCTAAATAAGCAATGAACTACAACTGAGGAACCTAGGAGCTAAAGATAACTAAATGATCAAAAACAAACAATAAGACATTAAATACAAAGGAACTCGGATCCATACTGAATAAAAGGTAACTGTATTTAGTTCGTTTATGCAGTTCATCAATTAAAAGCGCATAATTATGTACTGCTTACCTCTTTTTACCAGCTGGCTCAGAAAATATAATTCTGAAGGAGAAAACCACGAGGAAGAATCGAATATCATCCTGACATATTGGGCTGTCTCCAGACCTTCTGACCTGTTTTACTGGTTTTTGAATGGCGATAAGGTGACCCATACTGGACCACAGCTCAAACTTATGCATGTTCAGAACAATCAGAGTGGAAGGTACAGCTGTCAGGCATTCAATAACGAAACTCTGAGATACCAAACATCTCAAGCTTCTGTTATATCAGTTCAGAGTAAGTCTGAATTATTTTAGAAAGATAAACTGTTACAACACTCACGTCCTACATCTTATTTTTATTCCTTTTTCCACCCTCAGCTGCAGTCGCAGATGTGTCGGTGATTTCAAACAACAAAGACTTGCCGGAGTTCAGCAGGTCTGTCCTGCTCCTCCTCTGGGTCCCCCCTCTCGTTCCTCTGCCTGAATGACAGTTCTGAGGTTACAGAAGGTGACAGAGTTCAGCTCACTGATGGAGGCTCCACTCTTACTATCATCAATGTGACCCGTTATGATCAGGGGCCATTCAGGCGCAATGTGTCCAACGGTATCCGTTATGAAATCAGCCGACCGGTGAATCTTTTCATCCAGTGTGAGTTTATGACAAAGTGCAGCACACCTGCCCGTTATCATCAGACTCTGTACAAATTCCACCTGTTTCAGCAGAATTGTAAGACACTTACTGAAACTATAGCTCTAAAGGTTATATTGAAGCGAATCCTAAAATCTGAGCCCATAAGCCTCATAGACTGTAAATAATATGACCCACACGCTCCAGTGGTGCAAGGGATCCAGACTCTGCAGTATTAAATGGCTCAGGGTTTAGTAAATGATCAGTGACATCCTAACAGTTTTATAGAACTGAATGGTCATTTTTCACTTTCTGAGTATATCAGCCTACTCTTACATAAAGAGGAAATTTACTGTATTGTGTAAAACAGAGAACAGTAATGAAACTGATTAAAGACACTGTTATTTTTATCTTATTCAAAAAGCAGAAGATTTGCAAAGTATGCAAAGTATTCACTGCATTGCAACGGTAAACAAACAACCTTCTGTAATCACATCTTGTTAGATTAAAGAAAGAAACAGAGCGAGTGTTGCACCCTGAGCCCACTCACATCTGTGCGTTTGTGAATCTGAGCTTTGGGGCTTTTTTTCTGTTTTTTAACCATCTCTATTTCAATAATGAGACACTGTTTGGAAAAACTGAACACAGAAGTTAATTAAGTTATTTGGAGATTAGACTCCAATGATCGATCATAGCAGAAATCTTTAATAGGACAGAACCCCCCTGGTCTAGATGCTGGTTGGAATGGCGTTTTAAGCCTAGCTACATATGCAGGGTCATCATCAGAGGTTTCCATCACATGATGCAGGTGGCTGAGGGCAGGCAGTACCACTGAGCAGGAAACATAGGATTCCCCACCCAGGATCTCAGTTACATACCCGTAGTGAAAACACACAAACAGAGGGAGAGATGGAAGAATAACAAAATAGTTATTACAACAAGAAATGGATTTTGTTTAATCATTCACTCATTCATTTTATTTCAGCCTGAATGGTATATAAATTGCTTACTTACGGGGCTCCAGTAGAGACTCCAGTTTCTGCAATTCTTGTGGTGTCAGCATGACAAGTTTGTGACTCTGTTGGTCCAGGGTCGCTTTGATTGCCGCTTGGTTGTGGTTTAGACACTTGACCATTTCTAGCGTTGAATTCCAGCGTGTCGGGACGTCCTGGATCAATGGCTCCTTCCGCTGCCCCGGGGTTGTTTGCATGTTTCCTGCTCTGAGGCGTTGGCTGGACTATGTTTGAGGTGGCCAACAATTATCCGACACTCGGACAATGCACTCACAAATCCACTGTCACCAAGACTCACAGTGATGCATCTCTGTAAGATGTGAGCCACACAAGGCATATGCTCAAATGGCAAAAGTTTAGCTGCAGCTGTCATGTTTCGTGTACAATCAGTCCCTACAGTTGAGAAATTTCCTTTCATTTCCCGCTCATGTGCCACTGTTAAGAAATGTTCAGCACACGCCTCTGCGAAGTGATGCTCCTCTGTCTTCATTATTCTCAATGCAAATGACTTTAATTCCCAAGGCAGTGGTAATTAGATGTAACACTAAGATAGTTACTGTTACTCACAGAAGTCCAGTAGTCACCTGTAACACAACATGTTTGGCTAAATCCTCGTGCTTTTTTTCCTTTTCAGTTTCATAGAGCCCACGAATGTTTGACATTATTGTGCTTCTTGTTGGAGCCTTGTATAATGCATTTTGAGAGGCAACTTGCAAAACCTTTGTAAAGCCTGTGTCCTCAACGGTATTAATAGGTCTGCAGTTTGTTGCAATCCACTTGGCAATTGTGTCAGTCAGTTTGTCTGAGGTAGACTTACTGAGGCCCCGACGCTCCGTGAGAGCGGTTTGTCGCAAGCTGCGCGACGCGTTAGCCAAAGTGCTAGCAGCAACCCCGACTAACGTATGCTTCGCTTTACTTAAGTGCTTGAAAAGACAATTCCTTCTTAGACAATGTGCATAATACTTTATGTCGGTCCACTGTTCCGTCTTGTTGTCTTTTATACTCAAATTTCCCATCGAGAGGGCCAATGGGCTGTTTGTCATCTTCCATATTGGTTCTGCTGCCCATCACTTCCAGATCAACTGCCCTTTGCACGTGTGCGAAGGTAACTACTTGGACAAACTACCCTAAATGCGTTGACAGAGACTTTTCAGGGATTTTGAGTCATTCTGTGCTTCAGATGGGTTAACTGCGTTAAAAATTTTAATCAGATTGATCATCAAGATGGATTAATCTGCATTAACGCGTTAATTTTGACAACCCCAATTTAAACCTGATATTTCTCAATCAGTACAAGTGAAGCCTTAAAACCCATAAATATGCAGCAGATTAAACGGTTAAACCACAGAATGATGAATTTTTAAATACAAAAATCTGAAAAAAAATCATATTTAATCATATTATGTTTTGCCCATGTCTTGAAGTGCCTTACCTGTCCATTGGTTTCATCTTTCTTCATCTTTCTGTTATCTTTAGGGATCCGCCCATTTCACAGTTACTTCCTGTTATATTTTGAATTTATTTTCCTTTCTCTATTATTTCTCGCTCTAGTGTGTATTTAGTCTGTGTCTGTTCCCCCGCCCTCCTTTTTGCTTTATTTGGTTAGTTCACTGTCTTTTCCTGCATGCTCTTGTTGTTCAGCTCATATTGTCACTACATATTTTTTGTACCTACTTTGAGTCTCACGCTGTAGGCAAATGGGTCCACCTTAGAGCATTTTTACCAGTGTCAAAGAGAATTTCAAAGAGAATTTCAAAGAAAATTACGATGTCAAGTGAAATTTCAATTCTGCAAAATAAAAATGAAATAAATCTATTTAATAGCAATAAATAGTCTGGATGTAATAGTCTGTTTCCTAAACAAATGTTATTCTATAGGCATAAAGTCAGTTATTACAACAGACAGCCCTGTCAGCCCTGTCAACGTATTAGCAACAGATCTCATTGCTAAACTTCTGCTGTTATCTTTCATACCTTGCTAGTTGCCCTGTGGCTGTCAAACTCTGTGAACTCAGAGTCCATGGAACCTGTTTTAAAAAATGGCTTTGTTAGACAGTTACAAAATATGACATTTAAAAAAGACCCATCAGCATTTCACTCTGCTATTAATCTTCCTGGACAAGTAAACCAGCATTCTGGAGATGTATTTATTGGAGCTAAAGACTATCTGTTACTGTACTGGAGAAATAAAAATGTAACAAGTTGTCTTACAACATCTGTATAGCTACAGTAAGACTCATAAAAGATGTGTTGGTAGATAGTAATAAAATCTTCAACATGTGAAGAAGAGTTCACGAATAGAAGTTTCTCAAGGAAACGTGAGGATGCCTCGGGCATTTCGTAAAAGCTTGAATTTGGCCTGGAGCTCTCAGTACCTGCTTTAAAACTGGTTTGTAAAGGAAACACTGAAGGAATTTTAAGGTTGATCAGATAAAGGCGAGTGAAAAACATGAAAGCCTCTCCAGTGACCTTCACTCTCACCAGAAACCAGCTGAACATCTGAGCTCCAAACACACAAATGAAAGAGCACAGACGCTGTCCTGCCCAACATTTCACTTAATGTTGCTTTCTCCTTTATTTGTCATCCGTCTATTATTCTAGGGTCTATACCTTACAGTATTAAGTACCTTGAGACAACTGTTGTTGTGATTTGGCACTAAATAAACCAGGGTTTCCAACATAAGGACAAGGGGGCCAGAATCGGCTCGGCAAAGACTCCGATCCGGCCAGCTGGACAGCCATTCATACTGCACCAAAGTACTTAAGTAATAGGTAAACAGTTAAATGATGGAAAAGTTCCTGCTAGCTTTTCACTGTCTAGAAGGCATGGTTTAAAAAACTTTATGAATATGGGACCGTCTGGGCTAGAAGCCAGCGATCTCCAGCTCGCCACACTTTTAGTTACATGCAGCTCGTGAGCCATGGGTTAGAATTAGGGTTAACTCTAACCCTATTAATACATTTACTACATGTGTTCATTTATCCTCTTCCAATGACATCTGTCACCCATCCCCATCACCTGCGTGTCCCACTCTTTATCACCTGGTGTCTGGTAGGAAGAGCTAAAATGGCTCTTTTGATGTTGTAGGTTGCCGACATCTGATCTGGGCAGTGACCTTCCAGACCTTTTTCTGTAGTTTTACATATTTATCATGTAGAAAAACCGAGACGTTATATTAAGATATGTCAAGGATTAAATGTGTAAACGTCTTTACGCTGAGAGAAAGTGGAATTGCACTTGTCAGGCAAACTTAAAATCAACCTGCCTGCCTTGTCAGGTTCGAGCAGATTTTAAGGTTCTGTTGCTCACCTACAAGGCTTTAAATGGTTTGGCGCCTTCATATCTTTCAGACCTTTTGCAGCTCTATGTTCCTTCCCGTGTTCGCCGATCTCAGGATACTGGCCTTCTAAAAGTTCCTAAAGTGCCCCATTTTTGTCGAACAGCCTCCCTCAAGATATTAGGCAGGCATGCTCTGTGGAGGTTTTTAAAGCTAAGTTAAAGACTCACTTGTTCACCGTATCCTAACTTATTTCTTTAAATTAGCTGATTTTGGCTGTTTTTTGAGTAAGAGCACTGCAACACCAAACAAAAGCAGAAAGAATTCATTATTCTTTCTTTCACAGTGTGAAACTCCTTTCTACTTTATCCCTTTGATTTTCTCCTTCTAAACTTTAAAGAGATCACTTGAGAAAAACGTGTCTACATTTATTTCTTGTGGCTGCAAGCCATTTGGTTTCATTCACAGCGCTGCCCACACCCAGTGATGAAGGGCTTTACTTTGGAAACACACTGATCACAACACGTATAAAAATCTCTCTCACAAGTTTTCAACATTGCATGCATCAGACTCAAAATCAGCATATACTTGAAAACACCAAAGAATAAGTGTATCTTTTATTTCCAACAATGTTTATTTTGCCTTTGTACCAATTTTATTTTACACTGCTCTGTGCTTTTTGTTTGTCTGATTATAGTGGCCATGGAGCACCTGTTTCAAAAGCCACAGATACCCAACAGATAAGACTGAAGCCATCTTAAAAGGAACAATTACCTTTTAAACAAGCGTGCATAGTTAAAATAAAAGAAGTGTAAAAAAAGACATCTGATTGCAGCTTAAAACTTCTCGACTCACAGATCATTAGAGATAAACTGGTTGAACTCATAGAGTACTATTCTAAGATAAATAGTTATCTATACCTGTAACCCTGCATAATCACAGAAAATCGTTGTTGTGATAAGTCTCTTCTTTGTGATTGTCAAACTGCTCATGTGCATTATTACAAAACTGACCACATGACCAAGTTTTTCACTTCAGCGTTAGCCTGACATGTGTCAGTATAAACCAGTATTTACAAACATGAGCCTGTTCTGATTGTGGAAAGGATGAGAGCCATCACACAGGTATTCTTAATATCCAAAACGGCCCACTGCATCTTTGGAGTTCATCACATTTTCTGATTTTAACTCACCTTCAGCACCTCCATGGCATTTTCAGTCTTGACACCAATCTTTTGCCATGTGGAAAGCCATGGACAGAGCTCATAGCCAGTGAACATCCCCATCTCTAGGACCCTCTCTGCTTGACTCAGGTGAATTTAGCATCTTTAGTTTTTGGCCTGCCAAAAACACATGAGATCATCCCAAAAAGTTGATTCTGTTCATGGACTTAGCATTTTCTTTATCAGCCTCACTGAACACTGAGAAGTCACTTGGATGAGTGACAAAATGTTTCTCTCCCTGAAAACGCTACAAACAGATCAACAGAATCAACTTTTGGGGATGATTGAGCATGCATGAAGACACCCTAACCCTTACCACAACTGGTAAAAAAAGAAAATGCTGTGGTGTTACCAATCCAATGATGGATTCATTTGGAAGCATGAACATAGTGTTAGCCTTGTTTTACTTGATCCAGTCAAATGAAAATGATCTGACTGGTCAAAAAGAACCTCAGAATATGGGTTAAGTGGTCAAACCATTTATTATCAAGGAAACCGATGGGTTTACATGGCTACACTTAGACAAGCCTCTCAGTTTAATGGAGGAAGGGAAATAATTTTAGTTGCAGGATTGACCAGTGTGCCTGAAATGCCATAAACAAATAAACAAATAAAAAAATAACTCATATATAATTATACTTATAATATCCATATAATCTTGCCTTTTCCAAGGTACTGTACATCAAATGCAGTATTTTTTTGGTCCACTCAGTTGTGTGTTTCCTGTTCTGCTGATTGAAAGGTTGACATAGATAGTAACGGTGTTCAACCATAACATAGCAGTATGATGCAATATAAAAGAAAATAAAAGTTCTATTAAATAGAATTTTAAAATATGTCTCAAATAATGTCCCACCAGGGAGTGCCGGTCCTTTTTATTCTGGAGTCCAATATGCAAATTTGATCATGCAGCAACATGTCGGAGTTAGAAAGTCAAGTGCACATGCTGAATATTAGCTCCCTCGTTTGCTGTTGAGCAGTTGTGTTTATAAAGGATTTCCTTTACTGTATTCATGTTGTCCTGGTGTATTGGCCAGATATCTACCATGGCTCTGAGCAAACGCTTACGCTGTTCTTGCTCCATGTAAAGTTGCGCAGCAAAGCCTCTTTCAGAGATACAAATACAAGTCCTGGACTTCTTTCTCCATTGTAGCCATCAGATACAGAATATTCCTGACAGGAAGAAGACATTCAGACATTTGGTGAGCTTGTTCTTCTTTCCAGGCTCACCATGCTGGATTAGAGAGAAATGGTTTAGTCGTTTTACTTTCGTGTATCCTTTAAGTAGTGTTTGCAGAATAAGTCAGGTCCTGTTTTACAATGTTGTTAATTAGATTAAGAAAAAAACCTTAATACTTAATCATTGTTGTCAGCCTAACACATTCAATGCCAATGCCATGTTGTTTCATGCCCTAATATTTAATCTTGAAGTCAGTCAAACCTGTTTGGAAACATGTCCTTGTTACAGAATGACTGTGTTTCAAAGTGTAGTTTGAAACAACAACAACAACAAAAACAGCACTTTTACCAACAGGAGCAAAACAATATGCAAAACTGTTCAACTACTCTATGGATTTGTGATTAAACTGAAAATATATTTTTCACTACACCACAACACCACCCATGGCCTTTTAATGGTTGGCATGCTATATAGTTAAGTAATGTTATATGTTATTAAAAAAATCCTTTTCTTCTGTGAGCAAAGCAGATGTTACCTCACAGTTACACAAAATGCGTGCATTGACATGCGAAGCATCTCAAAAAGCTCCTCCCTTGTCCTAAGGGCATCCTGTAAACACTATGCTATATTTAAAGCCTCCTGAGGCAGGATGAACTTGTCACTTGCTTTGTTCACACCTGTAACTTATAACCTGCAAGAATGGGGAAAGTTCAAGCAGAGGAAAAAGATACCAAAGAAAAGACAACTGAGTTTAGTTTAGTGCGGGTCAAAAGTACATGGAAGTGCCAACTGGGAAAAAAGATCAATAAGGACAGAGTGGACAGTGTCTCGGCTGCAAAAATGTGAGTACACACACAGTACTGTCATTTACAGGAATCACAGGTTTGTTTGTTTCTTTCATTTTCTTATGCTGAAGTTTTCTTCACTCTCCTGCGCTCCTCAGTAAATTATGCACTGAAGATTTAGACACTTGTGCTGTCACTTAGTTAGCTTGATAGTAGAACTGTGAAGTCTGACACACAGCATGATCTGATATTTGCAAATATTTGCCAAGTTAAATGACGACTTCTGCATTAATTGGTCTTTTCTAATGGCAGAAAGTGCCACAGGTATTTTTCAGGAAGTGGAATTTAGCCTGAGGTTAGTTGCCTTTTGGCTGCAACCCCCCCCCCCCCAAAAAAAAAATTGTTTCTTTGGTTTAAGTCACACAGCAGTTTGAAATGTAACACTACAGTCTTTTTCTGTAATAATGATTACATAACAGAAACAATTTTATTGAGAAGTACAACATCAAGTATTTTGTATGTGAGCGTTTTAGTGCTTTAAACTGTTTGTATCCTGACGTAATAAGACTCCTGCTTGGAGATAAGAAAAAAAATGCAGTTAAACGAGACTGGGATGACACCTCTGTCTAATAAAGATGCTTTTAATTAAGAAGTTTTTAATCTTAGCATAATTGGGAGGTTGGACCAAGATGATGGACAGGTGGGTGGCATCAATGGACAACTGTTCAGAAATACTTTAACTGTTACTGTTAACTATTATTAACATAGCCTTTTTAATCTTAGCCCAAATATAGACCAAAGGTCATCTTAGTGTCCTGTGAGTATAATAAATACTTTTTTGTGTCTTGTCTGGCAGCTGTGAGAGTGTCACAGAGAAGGGTACAACCTGGACAGTTATCAGTCCCATTGTCTTTACTTACAAGGTAACTGAAACTCAGGGCTTGCTGGACCCACACAACGACACCCTCCTTCTGGGCCACATCAATGACCCACAGCAGATAAAGGACATTAAAAAATCAAACAAGCCAATCAGACGCTTTGTGGTGGTTGACCAAGCAGTCTTTCAAATCTATGGTTCCAAGCTAACTGAATACTTAGAGGCCAACAATGTCTCTTACAAGATCTTGGCTCTACCTACCACTGAGGAGAATAAATCTATGGAGATGATCCTGAAGATCTTAGATGAGGTCAACAACTTCTCCCTTGACCGACGAACAGAGCCCATCATTGCCATTGGTGGAGGCGTGTGCCTTGACATAGTGGGCCTTGCTGCGTCACTCTACAGGAGGCGCACTCCTTACATCAGAGTCCCAACCACACTGCTCTCCTACATTGATGCCAGCGTAGGGGCAAAGACAGGGGTTAACTTCGCAAACTGCAAGAATAAGCTGGGTGCCTACATCCCACCTGCTGCCACCTTCCTTGATCTGTCATTCATACAGACTGTTTCCCGACGACATATCTCCAATGGGCTGGCAGAGATTTTAAAGGTACGACAAATTTAATTTATGATACAGTTTGTACGTTAAAAAAAACAGCAACTTGTGTTATTCTCATGGGCCATAAAGGTCAGGTGTTACAGACACACATGTGCCATTTATAGCGCAGAAACTAGTCCAGAGGTCACTAAAGATAAGTCATGAATGACCCTGATAGTAGTAGTAACTCCATGCAGTTTTTGTCGGTTCTTTGCAGATGGCCTTGATGAAGCACAGCGGCCTCTTCGAACTTCTCGAGCAACACGGCTCGATGCTATTGGACGCTAAATTCCAAATTGATAACAGTGTATACGGGTGCAGCACCTCAAAGGCTGCATCACAGGCAACTCGCATAGCTATTATGACCATGTTGGAGGAGCTTGCTCCAAACCTTTGGGAGGATGACCTTAACAGACTTGTGGACTTTGGCCATCTTATCAGTCCAGCATTAGAGATGGTAAAGGATCAGTAATGCAAATACAGCTGAACTCTTTGTATCTTTTGCTGATAAAGTTTATGGAGTGTGTACAAAATATACATGAATCTATGTAGAGCTTTAAACACTTTTGAGATTATACACGCGCGCACACACACGCACACACACGCACACACACACGCGCGCACACACACACACACACACACACACACACACACACACACACACACACACACACACACACACACACACACACACATAGTTTTCCCTT
>VOQK01027056.1:0-17212 GCA_015052645.1 Benitochromis conjunctus
TTATTATGTCTTTTTCTCTTCGTCTCACCTCACATCATTTCTGTGACACCCTCCGGTGTTTTCAATATTTCCATTTTAACGAGCTCATCCATCTCAGAAAGCAACCTGACGTCTTGCGGAAAATAAGCGATCTGCTCCTAAACGTATATGCTGTACGTCATTAACAGAGTGCAAAACATTACTGCATTATTGATCTGCTTCAAGGTAAAAAAAAACAGCTCAGACAGCTGCTTCACACGCTGACTGACACTGTTGTCACTCTCCAGCCAATTGTTTCTAATCACACTTTTCTTTTGCAGGACGGTATCTGTTGTACAGGAGAAAAGACATGATCTATAGCTATACAGTACTAACATGGCAACAACGCATGTAAACACAAAGTCACAGAGAAAGCCGAAGTTCAGATCTTCATATCTGGGTGAAGCACAACCAAAACTGAGAGAGCCAAAAACAAATATATGGATTATATATAAATTATCTTATGACCCACATTCAGACCTTTAAGTTTAGAAACAGAACTGATTACTAGCCTTAAAATCCAGGAAGATTCAGACATTTTTATTAGCCAATTCACTGCTCCTGCGTTCTTGTGTTAGGAAAAATATCTTAACTCAAAATAGTCAACTTGCACACATTAAATGCTTATCTCACAGATATATAGAGCAGAATCTGGCTAAGCCTTTAAATCTAAGCTATGCTTTAAGTTTTTACAGTAAAAAAGATTTTTTACAGATTAAAAAAGAGGCGATTGGAAACTTGTTAAAAGGTCACTTGCAACTGATTCTCCAACTGAAACTTTAATGCATGTGGTTTTATAATAATAACCCTCCCCCCCCCAAACACCCACGAAACGGAGCCTTTTTTTTTTTAAAGTCATCACAATGTTAGGCAGGTAAATGTGAGTGGGGCCAGAAGGTCGCGCACGTTTGTATAGGGACTCATGTGTTTAATCAGTCCCAAATCAGAAACAGGACGAAGGGTGTGAAATCTGTTACACAAATAACGGCGCCTCTGCTGTGCAGGCTGTCCGTGCAGTGTCAAATTCTGCATTTGGATTTCATGGAGTTCATGAAAGACTGCATATATTTAGCCAGCTGACAACATTTATCTCACTTAGATGATACATGTGTGCAAATACACAGATGCAGACCCCCGTCCCCCCCACCTCTCTCTCGCTCTTTACATGGGATGTCATACTTTGGTACCAAGTCAATAATAAAACTCCAAAAACACAGCAGGACTTTTCATAACACAGATGCTACAGCTGGCAAAAGTTCCACATGGAGATAGTTTGAGTTTGAGTTGCCTGATCAGGAATTAAATACTTCACGTTTTTTAAAAGAATTCAAAGCGTTTCATCTCGTAATGGCTTTTAATCTCTATTCCAGTTATTTACATTGATACCTGTTAAATTTCCTTCCTGTCTAAGCTCTACAGAAAGCGTTTAAAAACAGCAGCTTTTTCACCACCAGAGGTACTGTAGCCATAGCCTGGATGCTTGAAACAACAAGGTCTGGACACAAACTAGGCCATGGGCCTACTTCTGATGAGTCCCCACTTGACAAGAGTATCAATGTGTATCTGTGACTTCAGGTCCCAGGACAGCTAATTACTTTCTGTTTTGAGTCCTTAGCTGTAAAAAAAACACAAAAACAAAAACCCAAAAAACAAGAATTGTGTTATATTTCTGTCCAAAAGTTTCTTGCTGCTGTAAAGAAGGTTAGGGCAGGCCCGTTAACATCATCAGACCGACTGCTCTCATTGTTTAAGCTGAATGCTCTGAGTTTTAATGAGAATCAGCCCTCGTCTCCATTCAACAGAACAGCTTTATCAGAGTCTTAACAGCTCCAGATGGTCTCGCTTGGCTTGCCAATTTCAATCATTCTGTAACCCCAATTTCACCTTAACCTGAATCTTATTTTTAATATGTCACTGATCTCAATTACATGGTGAAACGAAGCCATCAACAATTGTTTTTAAGCAGCGGGTGGACAGGTGAAAGACAAAAAACAGCTGTTTTAAGATGGATTAACACGTAACAGCAGCCCGTAGATATAAACATGTCGATGTCTGGGCTTTTGAGATGCGCCCTGGCACTGCCATGTTGCTTGGGGGTTCTGGCTCACCCCCAGGTAAAACTTGTTCATTTATTAAAGACATGCCAGAACCTGGAAACACAGTTTTGTACTGCTCTGAACATTGATGTACATTGTAAGCCGACTTAAAAAAAAGAGGATAAAAGTCGTTGAGCCAAAGTTTCTGCAGCTTTTATTTCGGAATATAATGAACAACTTGTTCAAACTGTGGGACTAATTTTACAATAGTATTGTAATAATCATTTTAAACATTACAGTCATGTAAAAAAGTTCGTACAGTCCTGTGATGTGCGAGTTTACTACTTCTAAAGGATTGAAGAGAGAGTAAGTAGCAGCCAGGTGCTGCTAATCAGATTCATTTAAGTAACTGATCATCAGAAAGTGTGAGCATCTCTATAAAAGTAGAAATTTTGGCAGTTTGCTGGTCTCGAGCATTCAGTTCAGGTGTGTATTAACACAATACAAAGTCTTCCCAGGTATGGTCATCACAACAACTTCAGACCGTGCAACATTCAGATAAACTACAAAAAAACCAAGAGCTGCATCTCAGACTCTACAGGCCGCAGTTACCATGTGAAATTTTGACGTTCGTGACAGTAAAATTAGAAAAAGACTGAACAAATACGGCTTGTTTGGAAGAGCTCCCAGCAGAAAGCCTCTTCTTTCTGAAAAGAACACGGCAGCACGGTTTAGGCTTGCAAAGTTGCATTCGAACAAACC
This sequence comes from Benitochromis conjunctus, assembly GCA_015052645.1. Taxonomy (NCBI): domain Eukaryota; kingdom Metazoa; phylum Chordata; class Actinopteri; order Cichliformes; family Cichlidae; genus Benitochromis; species Benitochromis conjunctus. Next base: position 2,817 of record VOQK01027056.1, read on the forward strand.
TCAAGACTTCTGTGGAGACATCTGACCATAATGCACAGCACGACATTTGGCAAAAACCAAATGCAGCTTATCGGAACCATCTCCTCACACCAACTGTCAGCACGGTGGTGGAGGGCTGATGATTTCGACTTCACCTTGCAGCCATGAACTCCTCTGTATGCCAAAGTATTCTAATCTGTCTGACAACTAAATGTTGGCTCAAACTGCATGATGCAATGGGACAACGATCCCAAGCAGAGCAGCAAATCTACAACACGATGGCTGAAAAGGAAAAAAGAATCAAGTTGCTGTAATGACCCAGTCAAAGTCCAGACATCAACCTTATGAAAGGCTCTGGAAGGATTTCAGGAGAGCTGTGCATAAATGAACGACAACAAATTCCAATAAATTGAAGCAACATTGTGAAGAAGAGTGAGATCAAATTCACTGATTTTTGATTAGTATCCTCTGCTAATAAAAATGCAGCATAGTATAGTAGATAATACGTTTTCTTTGCCTTTAGATAAGAAAAAATCACAACAACATCTTTTAAAAAGCTAACATTTCAAGAAATATGATATTGGCCTTATTGCTGATGATTACTGTTGAGCTGTAAATATGAGGAAGGTCACAAAAGCAAAGCAAATTGCAATCTCAGCCACTTGGCGTTTGCTCTATAACAGTAAACGTTAAGACAAATTGAAAAGTTAGGGGGGAATTTCCCTTAATGACTATTTACTTATCATGTTTTTATTAACACTTAGAGAAATTGCCTGATCAGGGCTGTGTGGGTGAGATTTGATTGGCAGTGGCCTTAAAGCAACCCCACACCTGGCATCATCTGTTGATTCAAATATCATTAAATCCTGATTAGTGTATAATCTAAAAAATGACTTTAAAAAAGCACTTTTTTCAGATGAACTGTACCAGCTTCAAACCATCAATCCATCCATCCGCTTATCCTTTTCAGGGTCGCGGTGGGTGCTGGAGCCTATCCCAGCTGTCTTAGGGCGAGAGGCGGGGTACACCCTGGACAGGTCGCCAGTCTGTCGCAGGGCTAACACATATAGACAGACAACCATTCACACTCACAGTCACCCGCATTCACACCTATGGGCAATTTAGTGTTTTCCAATTAACCTATCCCCTCAAATTGCATGTCTTTGGACTGTGGGAGGAAGCCGGAGTACCCGGGAGAACCCACGCAAACACGGGGAGAACATGCAAACTCCACACAGAAAGACCCCGGCCTGATGGTGGAATTGAACTCAGGACCTTCTTGCTGTGAGGCAACAGTGCTAACCACCGTGCCACCGTACATATTAAATCGACTTTAGATTTAGTCTACCATAATCTTATGATATTTAGTCGAATTAAACTAGATTAAAAGAATTTAGATGCTTAAATTAGGACTAAAACTAAATCAAAATTTGCTGTCAAAGTCAACACTGCTGTCTACTGTCTGTGCTTTTCATGCTTTGTCACGTGTTTGTTTTTTCCCACCATTTGTCCCTTCATGGTCAAACGCCACAGTCACTCTGTTCCCTGTTCAAGCCCACATTACAACTAGTCAGCGTTCAACCTACGTATAGCATCATCCCTGGTAGGCTACATGCTGTCGGGTTTTGGAGGACTGCACACAACCACGTATTCGTAGTCTCCCTACCCACAAACGTCACTTTGCGTAGCCAAATGGACACGAATGCATCACAGTGACACAGATCTGGCTTTGGATAAGTGCACAGATGCCCCATCCAACGAGTGTTAAATGCTGCATTTAGGGTGTAAGTTTCGCTCACTGGGTTGAGCAGCCTTATGCTGTTATTGTAGGCAAAGGCAGGGGTTCAAATTGAAGGCCATTTAGTGTCTTAGCCCCGCTCTTTTGCCCAGCTTTTGTGTCTTACCTTATCACATTAAGGCCAAAAAAATATAATAAAAGAAAGGTGGAATTTAAAATTCTGCCTCAAATCTAGGTAGCTGCAAACCCTTCTGAAACCTAATGCGCACCTCCCCAGGTCTGTGTCTGTGATTGTCCTGGTTCATGTCTTCGCTTCCTCCGATTGATTTCTGGCTGTTTCTTCTGCCACTGGTTTTTCAATTGGCTCAAATGAAATGATCAACTCTCAGAAAGAAAACGCTAGTGCTTTGACAGTGAGACTGTAGAGCAAAGTAACCACACGCAAGTAAAAATGCTCTTCATAGAGTCAATATTGAAGTATGAATACGTTTATCCTTTTGTGGTCCTTTATGCTCTAGTGGTTAGGTTTTGGCACTCTCACCGCCGCGGCCCAGGTTCGATTCCCGGATATTGCAGTGGTAAGACTACACACCTTTGGAGCAGGAGTCGCAAGTTCAATTCCCACCCAGTATCCAGTAAGGGTCCTGACTAGATCCCCCCCCATGCTAAAACCAAGGCCACGTCTGCAGCCTGTCCGCAGCTCGGACACAAGAATTTCACTGCATGTTGTACTCTGTATGATTGTGCATGTGACAAATAAAATCTGAATTCGTTGATGAGTTACAGCCAGTAATATGCAAGCTAGTTTAACAGGAGAAGAAAAGGAACTAAAATGTTTTAATGTTGATGAACTGAAGGGGAGCTCCAAGGTCTAGTATGAGATAACTCTGAACCATGTTGAACTGTGGATCATGCAATGCTATGGTAGTAGAGTCCAAAAATAAAATATGAGATTGAAAATATGTCCGCTTTAATATTTTTTGTGTGTTTGTTTCTTGTCATTCCCAGTCTCCATGTTATCAGATTATCTGTCTTTTCAATATTTTGCTCTAAAATAAAGGCAAAAACTATCCCCAAATTATTATTTAATTTAAAACAAGAGCTTAAGACTCATTTTTGTTGTGAACAACAAAACATCTTCTCTACTTCAAACCAGCTGCATGCTGTTAACCTTCGTGTCAAACCTTTTCATTTCTTCTTGTTAACAGTATGGCGCGGCCACGTCTGCAGCCTGTCCGCACAGACACAAGCATTTCACTGCATGTTGTACTCTGTATGATTGTGTATTTGACAAATAAAGGTTGTTTGTTGTGTTTTTGTTTGATTATTGGTGCTTAAATGGAGAGCACAAACCCAGAAAAGAATCGGTGATCAGCTGGTGTCCTGGGGACTGCAGCACTGACTTTGTTTGCATAAGATTCACTCATTCATTTCTCGAGCACATGATACTGTCATGACTGCTTCATGGACCATAGTGGCACCCTGTATGCAATTTTCTAGACACTCAAATAGAAATTTACTGTCAAAATTAAAACATCAAGCTGGAACCTGCTGAGAGAGTAAGTTGTGTGAGCTGGGAACACGGTAGTCTACGTAAAAAAGTATTTTTGTGTTTGTTTTTGTGCTGCACCTCCAGAGGAGAAGAGCTTCTTGATTGTGGCTGTCTGCATGGGGGCTTGTGTACCCGTCAGATTAGCCTCCCTCCCAGGCAGAGCTCCTGACTGAGCAGCAGACACACATGCACACAAATTTCAAAGAGGACCTTTGATGTTGGGGGGCTATATTTAGCTGAATCTTCTGGTAGGACTTCTCTAGGGTGACAATTTCTAAAAGGAGGCACCCACAATGCCTCTCGAATTTCAGTCCTTTGTATGTGGGTTATGATCCTTTAGTGCTGATCTGTGAAAATAGAATAACCTCGCTCAACGACGCAGTATTTCTTTAGGAAGGTAAGTCATGATTATGTATAAAAGCCTGGGACACTTATTAAGATGTACTATTTTGTTCATAATTTGGTTAGTTTACCAGAGCCTGGGGTTAAAAAAAAAACCCTTAGGTGTGGTTCAGGAGTGTGTGAAGCTCTCCCTAAAAATAGGCTTGCATACAAAACTTTGAGCACAAACATGTTTCATTGATTTTTGAACTGGGAAGAACTGAATACAACCCCAGCAGCAAACAAAAAACATTTTATCAGTTAAAAAAAAAGAAAGTAAGAAAGACTTCCCTTTTAGGATTTGATTAGCATTTCAAAAATGAGCAGGAGGTGCAATTTGACCAAAAGAATTGTAGCAGTTTCAGTTTTTTTGTGTGTTTTTTAAAAATATCACAGTCAACCGTTTTTGCTACGGTCTTCTTTATTTTGGAATAAGGACTGAAGATAGAGAGAAAGAGATACAGACCTTAGCAGAGAACCAGAAGAGATTTTCACACCTTTCAACTTACACATCGGACTCTGATTGGTTTTCCCACTTGGTCCAGGTGTGATTTAGGGCAGGTGCAAACCCAGTAATTTTATGTGGGTGCAGACAAAAGCAACTGCACTGAGACTCTTGAGCTGAGATGTCTAGAACCCACAGACATCACCAAGTGCTGTGTTCATCCTCCCTTCAGGTCTGCTAGGGCTTTACTGCAGACACCTTCAGTTTTGGGTTGCTTTTGCTGGATGCTTTGGGTCATTTTCCATTTGCACAGTGATGCACCATCTGATCACTTATGCAGCGTTTGGCTGTGTCTGAGCACAGAGTATAGCCTCGAATACTTGAGGATTCATTCAGCTACTTTTATCAGCAGTCCCACCATTAATAAGCACTTGTGACCCAGTTCCATTGGCAGCCATACATAACATCTCCTCCACCATGTTTGACAGATGATGTGTGTGCTTCACTTTGTGAGCTGTTTCTCTCTTTCTCTAGTTGATCTTTGTTTGCACCTTCTTGTAAACCTTCTGTATTTCCATTGATGAAGGTGTCTCTTTAGACTTTTATAATCATGCGCCCACCTGCTCAACAGTATTCCTGACTTGTTTAGATGTTGTGAAACTGTTTTTCTTTCGTTCTCTTCTGTGGTCTTTCAGGCAAAAAGTGTATCAGATGGTTAATTTTGCCCCCTTTTGGTTTCTCTCTACAGCAGCACGTCTTTGGACCTCACACTGAAAGTTTCCCTGAACATCTACACTTCAGATCTTTTTTCTGATTACTTGCTTATAAAATAAAAAAGCAGCAGACCTTACCAAGACATGAACCTCACTGTCGGTCAATTGTCCAGTTACTTCTGAGCCTCTAAAAAAAAGAGGGCACTGCATGTAAAAGTATGAACAGTGAATGCAATACTATTGTTAAACTCCTTAATTATAGTTGAAAGTCTGCAATCAATCCCGAATAGTGCCTTTAAAAATAGAGAAAACAGAAACTCAGCTTGCCTGTTGTCAATTCGACCTATAAGCTATTATTTTTCTGAAAGCAACTGTGCAAGCCTAACGAGCTTAAAACTGAAAGTAAACCACCCGGCCTGACAATGCATGAGACAGTTTGGTGGTACTGTGGAAAAATAAAATACATCTCTAAAGAACATTTACTTACTACACCTGAGGCATACAGCAGACGCGTTGCACTCTTAAACAGACGTATAAATCCACCTTTACAGTCTAGGACAGTCTTCAAAGTCAGGGGAAGAGATAGACAATGCCATTGAGTACTTTAGGAAAAAAAAAAAATTCTTCCTCCCTTGAGATGCAAAACAAGAAACACACAGTGGCAGAAAGTTAACAATGAGAACATCGCACTGAGCTGTTTGTATGCTGAGTGAGAATGAGAAGGGAGCACAGGTGTAAAAAAAAGAGGAATGGATGAGAGAGCAGCTTAAGTTGTAGCGTGGGCTGCGGCCCTCGTAGCCTACAGCCATCCTGCTGCTCTCCAGTAAATTCTCGAGCCAGATACAACTCCACAGTCACGGGCCACGAGTCCAGCCCTCACTTGTGCAGCCAAGCACCATTATCGGATGCCCCTGTCAAAGCTAACACCTGTAGTGGTTTCACACTGGGACTAGTGCTCCTACAGAATACATTAACATAGCTCTGAGCCCATCTGTATGTTAATCAAATACAGCAGATGAAATGCATGACCTCTGTGTTCTGCCTCACAGTTGCACATTGAAAATAAAATCACTGTAACCTGAGCACAATTTGAACTTAACTGTAGGCAATCCAAAAAAGCTCAACAGGGACCCAGACAGTCTCTGGAAAGCAGAAACATTGGCCTCTATTTTGAAACAACAGATTCATATCCAGAGAATGTCCTGAAGCATGACAGAGAGATGTTGTACTGTGTATTTACGATAGGGAATCAAAGCGTGTGCACGGGCCCTGAGGAAAAGATTATACCATATGAATTCAAACAAATCATTTCCATACAGTTACACAGTGTGGACTGAAAACAAAGAAAAATATGGAAAGTAAAGCAAATGTTTATCTTTGATGTTTTTGTTTTAAATTGAGGCTAATGTCCTCTTACAGAATATTAAGGTTAAAAAAAAATTATTTTGCAATTTCAAGGTGATGTAGCTTTTCAAAATCTGCCTAAGGATTTAACAGGATCAGCTTTATTCGGATTTTAATTTACTGTCATTTGCTCACACATTGTCCAGTTTGTCGTAAATGTTATTTGTGATTCATGATGTTTGATAAAGGTCTGCCGCTGAACCTTTCTGTATGCCATTTTCAACAATAGTCACAGCGCCACTTAGTGACAACAGGAAATGATATGTCTTAAACGTTGATGTACGGAGGCTGACCAGAGCCGTCTGCTCACCCTCTTTAGGTTATTTTATTTTGAAAACTGTGACTTTTGATCAAACGTCGTGACCCTGGCGGCACGGCACATTTTGATGTTTTGCCATGAAGCACGGAATTGCTGTAACTCAAACACGTTTGTCCAATCTGCTCCAAACTTTACGTGTTTAATAATGGCCCCAATCTGAACACAGATGAGTGACAGAGCGCCACCTAGAAATGTCAGCTTTTATATTTTATGTGCTCCTCCTCGCAGGTTTTATTTGGACCACCTCAAAAAGTGGTGGTCCAAAATCTTATAAAATCACGAACCTCGGCAAACTCATCAGGCGTAAAGAACTGTTTGGATTTTATGAGTTGTGCATATATGTGTGGCAAAATGGGTGCATAACGCCCATAATGATCTGCTAGATTATGATTTTTTAAATTTAATTTATTATTTTTTTTATTTATTTAGAGATCAAAAAATTTGCTTTTGTACAGATATTTTGTTATGAGTCTGTTTGCCGTACCTGACTAAAAGTTTTCTTACATTTATATATTTTTCAATTTGCTGTTGTGGACATGCAGCTTCTTTACAATCCACCTAAAAGGCTCTTACTCTCACTGATTTTAACACAAAAAGGGAATTAACTTTCCAAAACCTGTCACTGGAGACAAGTGCATTCACCTAAATGTATCATCATTTCAAGTAGATCCTGATTCATAGCCACTGTGGATTTATCGTGGAACCAGCAAAGTAAAAACAGTTCAGTAAGTTCCTCCATTTGTCATTAAGTGGCCAAGTCCTTGGGGGAGCAAGCTCTGGCCATTTAAAACAACCCTGGATAGTGGCGTTAATATCTATAGCACTAATGGGCCATTCGTTAGTTCTCCTGCGGTGCTCACTGGACCCTTCTTGAATTAAGAAACATCTGTTTCAATCACAATGTCGGAAAAATCAGTTGGCTTGGTGAAGTAGCCAGGCAAGGTCGAAGGAAAATCTCTTACTGAACATACCTCGGCTCTTATTGGCTGCCAATGAAACTTTTTAGAGCTCACAGGGGGCAAATATGGACAAGGCAGCCACTGATCTCACCACAGTGTTCATATTTGGATTGCCTTGAAATCTGGTTGAGTTATTTAGGTTGAATACAGTTACCTTCCCATCAGCATTAGCTGTCCTTTGCATTTAACGCTAGCTAACAAATATCTGCATGGCTGGTGTGATAGGTTAATAACATAGGTAGGCTGCTGAGCTTTGTGGAGCATTAAGCTATGCGTGAAATAGCAGAGGAAGAGTTTCATTTGGATTGTTTACTATGAAAAAACATGCCACATATTCCTGACAACAAAAAGCAACTTATCCTTTTAGCAATAAAGTTTGGGTGAAACACGTTTTCTTTATTTTATTTGCTTTCTGTGCAGCCCGCTGTTTTAACTTTTCCTCTGATAATTGATAATGGCAGTTGTTAACATTCTTATATGAATATAACAACAGTAGCTCCACATGAATTTTATTGGTATTGCAACAGCTTTGGATGGACATAACATAACAGCCTGTTTGTATTGTTAATTAATGCGCCCATCTCATTCTCTCTGGTTTAAATAAATAAAATATGCACAATAAAATACAGGCGCTAGCCACAGAGTGAGTGTTTGTCTTGAATCATCTTAGTGTTGTATATATGAATTCTGTGTGTGAGTGTGAGAAAGTAGGTAGTCTAGGTAACAGCCAAAGTGAAGTGACAGACTGCAGGAAAGGAAAAAATAGTGTCCACATGTCTACTACTCTGCTAAAGGCTCTCCTCTCTTTCCATTTTCGCTCTTATTTGTTTCATATTCTAATAACACAAATTTCATATGGGCAAAGTAATAGCATTTTCATTTAGCTACGGAGCTCCATCCACTGCACAATCTCACTGCATCAAAGCTTAAAAGTCACTGTACAATTTACCTCCATGGATTCATTTTTAAATTTTAAAGAAACTGAAAAGAAGAAGAAAAAGTAGTTATGTTTAGATGTTGAGGTCAAAGATAGGATTAGATACTTTACAACCTCCAAAAGACCAGTTTTCTGTATGTGCAGACCCTGAACTTCTATGCCCTAAAACCCTTTGTTTTGACTGTCTAAAACAGTGTCAGCATGGCCTATTGTAACCATCCAAATCTAACCATTAGCCAATTAGGAAGTGATGGGCAGCTGTAATGCCCTTGCATTAGTGGGATGGATTAGTTTCCCATTCAGCAGCTGCCTGTGGGCAAATGGACTGATGGAGGCCAGTGAAATGCTGTACCACGCCACTGAAAGCTGCTTTCACTGCACTTTGCCTTCATAGACAGCAAGAGCAGCAATGTGCTTATTCACTGTTTTCAGCGATGATAAAGAGCAGGGTCTTAATAAACTGTGATTACGTATCATTTAGGTGGTAATAAAGTCTGCTGAACTGGGAGTGTGGAGGATGCTGCTGTTTTCACGATCAAAGTTAATTCTGCTCCTTTGGAATCTAATCATATTGAAGCCTTTGGTTTGTTGGCAAAGCGCAGACACAAAACCTCACTCTTGGTTCCTGACCAAAGATACGTAATTTTTTTTTGTCCTATAGTCCTCTTAATGAGATTTTAGGTTCATTCGAGTTCAGTCAAGCTCAGTGAGAATGACTGCGTGTTGCTCTCCTGCTTATTGACAGCCAGTAATGTGGGATAGATTGGAGAAAGCCAAGCACTGAACCACACTCCCCTGCCTGTTGGCCCTCTGCCGCCCTCCCCTGAATTCCATTAATAGCTCTGCCCTCCAGGAGGTGCTAGGTGGACCGCCTGTAATGCAGCCAGAGATATTAATGACTGCTTCCTTCCCCTTAGGAGAGAGGAGAGGAGGGAAGAAAGAGCTGATAAAGAGATAAAGAGGTGGGAAAGGGGGGGGATTAACAGGGAAAATAATTATGCAGAGCAGAATTTTCTATGTTAAAGGTAGTACTACAAGACATTCACAAGCATTCCTTAAATAAATTATAACTTTTAATGGACATTAAAGAGGTAAACCAGCAGGAGAGAGATTGCAGGAGATCTGCTCACTTCTTTTTTATTTGTATTTTGTCTGACTAAACAGTCACTTGGGTTTTCTCCTATGCAAAGCACTTTGCATGATATTTACTCTGCATCAGTTTCTTGCTGTTTGTCAGCTCACAGTAGCCAATGCTTGCTGCATAACAAATGCACAAATAACACTCTGTTGCACCAAAAAGACTCTCTGTGGGCATTTTCCCAACCGCTCACATATCCAAAAGGGCACTTTCCTCTGAATCCTATTGTAAGAAAATAACAGTCATATATAAATACTTCAAATACTGTTCTACTGGTGCAAAGATGCAAGTAATTAGAATTCACAGAGACTCAGTCGCTCCAAGCTCATGTGTGAAGACCAATGAGAGCTGCTTGAAATCTAATTTATTCAATCGCATGTCAGTTTAAAGTTGGAGCAGAGCCCTAAAAATCCAACCAAACTACCTAAGTTGGAACAGGTCGTACCATCTGATACTGCAATAACCTGTCAAAATGTGACAAGATTTCCCTGTAGATGGGATGAACACGTATTAATGCAGTTAACTGATGTGACATGAAAGCTGAGCAGAGTTTTTCACTTTTTATGGCATAACGTGTTGAGCGGTTCTGACATCTGAAAGAGTTTAATAACTTGCACTCAATAAAAATGGAGCTTCTAAACATTAGTAAGTCAAATTGTGAGTAAAAAATGTTCTTATTGCAATTTAAGAGAACAAAAGTACCTCAGTCTGAATAGCTTAGAGGTTCTTTGTAGTTTTCTCTTGATTTCTTTACCTTCAAGTCAGAGTGTGACCAATATGTCAGCCAACATATTGGTCAATATACGGTCATGTGAAAAGGGCTCACATGACAGAAAAGACCACATTCGTGGTTTCACCCCAGGATCAGACCATGCAATACTTGCTTTGCTAAACTGCAAAAAACCTAAGAGCTACATCTCAGACTCTACAAGCCTCAGTTAGCATTGTAAATGTTAAAGTTCATGACAGCGCAATTAGAAAAAGACTGAATAAGTATGGTCTGTTTGGAAGAGTGGCCAGGAGAAAGCGTCTTCTCTCTAAGAAGAGCATGGCAGCAGGGCATAAGATTTGCAAAGTTGCATATGAACTCCTCTGAATACCAAAGTTTTCTAAAGTCAAATGTGAGGCCATCTGTCCGACAGCTAAAGCTTGGTTGAAACTGGATCATGAAGGACAATGATCCCAAGCACACAGCAAATCTACAAAAACCTGGCTGAAAAAGAAAAAGAAAAGAAGGTTTGGAAATGGTCCAGTCAAAGCCCAGACCTCACCTGACTGAAATGCTGTGGCAGAACCTTAAGAGAGCTGCGCATCAACGAATGCCTGCAAACTTCAACGAACTGAAGCAACTTTGTAAAGTATAGTGGGCCAAAATTCTTCCACAACTGATAAAAACAAATACAAAATGATTACAACAAGTTATTTCTGCTAAAGGGTTCTACAGTCTATTAAATGAATAAAATGGTGTACCTCCTGTCCTTTGAAAACTTCTTCCGTGGCTTCTTCAATTGCAACTGAGTTCAAAGTTACTTCATATTTCCTATAATTTAGTCAACAATTTTACGCTTAAAATTAAGTGTGCATGCAATTAGATTCAACTCTATTTGGAGCTGAAATGATTAATAAATGAGCATAAAATTCATCTCCATAATTGTCAAACACTAACTACTTTAATGATCTAAGTTTTTCTAACAATCTGCTACTTTTAATTGTCTTATAAGATAGTAAATTGGACTTGTTTGAGTTCTGGGCTGCAGCTTAAAACAAACTGAGTGTCATGGAGTTGTACTGTGTAATACTCATCACATTAGTCCACATCCACACCCACTCAGTGCAGATGTTTCTTCATGCAGAGCTGTCACACAAACAACTGATAAATTAGTAGTGACAGATCAGCCAGTCATTTAAAAGACCTCTTGGTGTTGATTAAGTGCTGTGACCAACACATTTAAGGCAAGACATGATCGTGAATCCTCAAAACTGGCAGCAACAAGTACCAATCCTGACATTCAGGGTGTAACTCATATGCAAGTTTTCGTAAGTCTATCCTACAAATGTAATACAATATGCAGAAAAGATAAATACACAAAGTATAAAAACAACCTACCCCTACACAGGGATGTCATCATGAAGTCTTTTATCATTGAGAGATGAACAAGCTCTTCTATTCTAACTCCTGTCTCTCTTGTGAGAAGATGTGAATGGATTCTTTAACTGTAAGCCTTCGTGCTTCTCCATAGGCTAAGAGAGATCTCCTTTGGTCTTGCTCAGCATCTCAACTTCCACAGGGATCAAAGCCATCACGTTTGCGGCAGGCGCAAAGTTGAAATGAAAAAGAATAAAAGAAAAAAAAAAAACCCACTCCTATAATTATTCAGAGCTGTGGAGGAGACCCCTGACAGACAGCAGCCGAGCGAGTGTTCATGTCAGCGAACTTTAATCTAGAGAGATGCCCCCCCCAAAAATATCATGGAAAACGCAAGAAGGCCATTTCATTTTCTCTGCAGCTATTTCAATATCTCTCAGAATCCAGCGAGGACGGGTGCATCACAGCTCGCATTCACACACACAGTGGACGACGAGGAGGTATAAAGAGAGGGGAGAAAGAACATGAAGAGGGCAGAGATATAGAGATTAAGGGAACGCTGATGTCATTCATTTGGGTGGGTGTTTTTCAGGGTGTGCATAGGCAGTGATCAGGGACGTGAAAGTGCTGTTTTGTCAGGCTAATCCTCCAGTAAGGGCCACTCTGGCTCGAGCACATTGCCATCCATCGAGAACAATCCTGTTCAGCAGGATGGCCCACACCGTTTTGATCAGTTTATAAAGCCTGTCAGGACTACTTAGCAATAAGACTCAGACATGAATTTCTGTCAGAACAACAGTTCAAAAACTTTTCAATCAACCTCCTATTTTAACTATGCTTGCTATCCAACACCACCTCCCCTCCCAGTTCTCTACTGTCAAAAGCTGCAATGACAGGAGAGCCAACTCGAGGGTTTCCAGTAACCTCTTTGGATAAGGTGAGGGATTTGAGCCAGTGGCTCTGTGGGCCACAGAGGCTGGAATAATCATCACACTCCACATGGCGGTAATCATCTCATACGGAGACCTCCTGACCCCTTAATACTGGAGGCTAAGCTGTCTCACCCCGCCATCACCTCTGCCCCTTTCCCGCTATTGGACCTACAGCGGCTCAGCATGTGAGAGCGAGATGTGGAGAAGCCTAAGTATTTCAGTTAAAGCTACATGAGCTCACGATTACAAGGGCAGGAAGTTGAAACCACGCTTACGTTTTCCCGCGACACATACAGACTTCCCCTAAATTGCTTAATCCTTTTGAGCCGGAGGCTTTTGTTTTACTACCAGCCTGACTCCCACAATGTGTGGTGTAAATCATTTGGATATTATCTTAATTTTTAGCTGATTTGTGTGTGCCATTTTCCTGAATGGAGCTCATGGATGGATTCTATACTCAAAGCTCAATAAACACACGTATAAAGTTAGAGGACTAACAACCTTTCACCTGGCGCACGAGTCTGGTCTCACTCTGAACTCGTCACACACTGACAATTTTCTGGACCTGTGGAATCACATTTTAACATACTGGACATTAATTCTTTATAGAATAATAGAATAATTCTTTAACGTCACGGCAGGCATAATGTAATCCACACTTTTATATTTTCCAAAAACCCAGAGAAATCCAAAGAAAAGACAGAAAAAAAGCTCCCACCTACGACACAAACCACAGCCTGTTTGCTGACAGCATTATGATTTACACCACTGCCAGCACTCTAGCGTTTGTATGAAGACTTATGTTGTCCAACACATCGCAACACTCCTGCAAACTTGTGAAAATCTCTGTCGGCATCACTGTCGATTGTGACAAAACAGTGGCATTTGTTGCCCTTGGAATGATAACAGGCTGGTTTGTGTGCATGTTGTGAAGCTCACTACGTATGTGCATTACTGGCTCTCCCTCTGGTAGACCATGAGGATTAATGGCTACCCCACAGGTTTTGCATTGTTATGCTCTCACAAAAATAAAACTTTTCAATGTGCTGGGAAGTTTCTTCAAATATGAAACCTTCATGAACTTCATAAAACACAGTCAAAACTGAACTAGCTAGCAGATTAATAAAAAAACTAATTCCTCTAATGGCTTGAGCTTGTAGAAAAACATTCAATTTTTTATTAAATCTTTTGCTACTTTTTATAACACTGTAATGAAGGAGAAAACATTTATAAGAGCTGGAATTCAGTGGACATAGTCTGTGCCGAGTACAGCAGTATGTGTGTGATGTTTTTGTACTGTCATTTATGCTGCGCTATAGGTACAAATTACAGTTCAATTAAATGTTAAAACGTGACTCAAGTCTATGATACATAATTCTACCCAGCAGCAAAAGTGAGTGAAAACACCCAAATTCTGATAAAAAATTTTCCCCGCATTGCAATTATTCTGTGACAGTGGAGAGCACCTCACACTGTGAAAAATATTTTCACAGAAACCTTCCAGGGCTGGCATTATTGTTTGTGTAATCCGTGCTAACACGCTGAAGATTTTTTAAAAATGACGCGCTAATAACAGCACTTGCGATAAATTACAAGTGCCATGATGGGGAATAATGCTGACCTTCTCAAAAACAAGCACTGACATTTCTGTCAGTGGTGCATTTAAGTCATCAGGTGTGTTTTTATTTATGCCTCAACTAAAATCTACTCCAAAGTTGTTCACAGAATTGTTAAAATATCCGAGCTAATACAAATCCATGAATAATGAATAGTGGTTTTTTAAAAAGTGACGGAAAATTATTCATGAATTCTG
>VOQK01027057.1:3587-13754 GCA_015052645.1 Benitochromis conjunctus
GCCAGCAGATGTTTTTTTTTTTTTTTTTCCAGCAGCATCACGGTTATATAACACAGGAAGGCTTGGTATGCGGGCAGTTAGTTTATCTTAATGTAAATAAACCAGTATAAACACTTATGCAGGCCTTTTACTCACGCTGTAAATGAATGAAAATCTGTGTAAAAGGTCACGTCATTGGTGCACAGAATTATCAGTTTAGTCCAGCACAGAAACACTGATTATGGAACAGGGACATGATTTAACTTTGTCACATGACCCTTAATCTGATTTCCATCCATTCATTTTCTTCTTTTTATACAACTCTGAGTACATTTACATTCGCCCAATGAATACCCGTGTAAATGGTCATAGTCAGTTAATGACAATTTTCTTATTGTAACAGCGCTTCTTCTGATGAAGCTTAACACTAGAATATGACGTGCGTCCTCGTTCCCAGGTTTTATTTTCAGAATGGACTTTGAGGATGTCACCAGGAGTGTGTGTCTTCAATCTCTTTGACAAGTGACACCATTTTCATTTTGTTATTATTTCTTGTGATTTTAGAGTTCTGCAGCTTGCTTGCTTTTCTTTTCTTTTTTAATTCCACTATCCCCACTGTTTGTCATTCCGTTCCTCAGTCTTCTCAGTACTTTTCCCTTTGTCACAGTGAGGTGGGGTTTCAGGCTCAGCTGCAGGGATCAGTGCCGTGTGAATCAGCTTACTTTCAATCATGCACTTTGTCCTGCAGAGCCAACGTGCCAAAATGCTACCGCGAACTACACTACAAGCGAATGCTGCTAACATTGAAAGGACAAAGGGACAATTGTTTTGCGCTCTCCAAGTGAGTTCACCATGACACGGGAAGTTATTTGTAGTTACAGTCTCTCTGTCTACGCTTTCTAGGACGGCAAGGTTCTTCAAAAAACAATTCTCACAACTTGGCATCCATCTGGAAATAACTTTCATTTATTTGGTCACAGAGCTGTAAAAGCTGCATGTATATAATTATTACTGAAATCTGAGAGAAAGAAACACTCCAAGAGTTTGTAGATTTTGTTTCAAATGTAGGTATTACAAACTTTTCTGTTTCTACCCTGAAAGTTTAACCTCAATGGCCATCTGCTGTTGTGTAGTGTTCATTTCTTGTCTTCATGTCTTCCTCTTATAATGCCTCTGATGTTAGTGAGGTACCGCACATAGATAAGTGAAACAGGGGCAACAAAACTTGAACACAGACACAAACACGTGTAATACAATTTAAAGTGAAGGAACAGGATTGTAGATTTTAGTGCATGGTAGAAATAGGACGTGTGCAGGTAGTGCTGAAACAAATGTACTCATCTTATGATTGGAAATACATAAATATGAGTGTGGGCATTATATCCAGTAAGTTGAAATTAAATGTTTTATCCCAGCCACAGAACTTATGTCACTGCTTTCCTACAGTACTCTCTTATTATGGGCACAGCACAGAGATATAGGATGTTGTTTCAGAACATGAGATGTTCACTTACAATTGAAAAGTATTAGGCAATTGCACTATTAAGGTCAAATATGATTTATTTAAGTGTTATTTGTGATTAAATATCATGATTTTCTGTCACTGTTGTTGTAATGCAGTTTTTTTTGTTTTTTTTTTGCTATGTCACGGTTATATAAAACAGAGGTTTGGACAGGCAATTTATCTTAATGTAAATCAACCTTTATAGCCACTAAAGCACACCCTCTATTCATACTGCAAATAAGACTTTTGATAAAAGTTCAACACAAAGGTTCATTGTTATTAAACGGTGCGCAAAACTTTCTGTTTGTTCAGCACACAAACACAGTTCACCTTTGTCACATGACTCCCATGTACTGAAACAGCAATTTCTTCACATAAATCAGTTCACAGCAATCGAAAAGCAGCACAAAGGTGTGCGCTTGTGCAACAACACTGGCGTAGCCACAATCACTGATAAGTGGAAAAACAAGGATTGAAATACAGGTAAGAGGTCAAAGTTTTAGCAGTTTTACTGCTTGATCTGCAGTAGAGTAAATGAACGAAGTGCAAATACTTCTTTACGGTACTTAAGTCGACTTTTTAATTTGTAATGGCAACTTTTTACTATTACTCCTGTCATCCTAACACAACTCTTCTTTCTGACATTTTCAAAAAAGGCTCATGACTTTAGGTTTAACAAATCTGAAGGGATCTTATATTTCCTGTTTTCACAGTCAGCGGATGCAGACTATGTGGAGTGGAGAATAGAGGACCCGAATGCAGACAAAACAAAGCGTGGAAACGAAAACTTAATATTAACTGAATGCGAGCTGTTTATTAAAGGCTGGTTTTAACTGTACAAAACAAGGGGGAAAGGCTAAAGCAAGCACCAACCTAAACTGGGTGAGCTAAGGCTAAACATAAAAAACCCTGAACATGGACATCTGAAATGAAAAACCCGAAACATTGGCATGAGTACATGAAAATCCTGGAAAACATGGCATGAGCATGGCAGAATAGCAGACAATCGGATGAGGAATGAATGAAAACACACAGACTGAATAGGAGGTGATGAGGGGAAGTGGAAACACATGGGGAAACAGCTGATTAGAATGAACATAATGACGCCACAGGGGAAGTGAAACTAAACACAATGAACATGGGACACCAGACCTTTTCAAACATGAAACATGACAGATTAAGACACGCAGACTTAACATGGCGAACCAATGAGACTTAAACACAGGGGGTGATAACACAAAGGGATGTAAGAAACAATGAACTATGACGGCAACCTAGGCATAATAGAAATAAGCTTAGATAACTAAATGAGACTTAATATAAGAAAACTCAAAACATTGGGTCAAACGACCCAGGACCATGACACCTGTCACTACGCCCCTGCAACCATCAAACTGATTTTAAATCTAAATGGAGGGAACTATAACACATTAAAGACAGACCTACTGGTGTATCCATCACTGCTATTTGTCACATATAAAATAATGAAGAAGCGCAAAGAAAGATATAATTTATCAGTTATAGCTCTATACTGAAGGATTAAAGTGGAGCAGATCTGGAACAGTACTTTTGGTCTAGTTGTAGTTATGACACTTCAGTATGTAGCTAGTGTTGCATAAGTGGAGTGGACACAAAGGGAGTAATGATTTATTAGTGGCAGGTAGTTTCTCACAGTTCAACAAATATCAGCAAACACACAAATTGTTTCTGTGCCGGTTGTCAAGCAGTGTGTCTGCTGGATAAAGATCCAGCTACTGTATTTCCATGGAGAGAAAAGAATGTTTCATTCAGAGATGGAGAAAGATGTAAGAAAGAGGACAGGGGAGGAATAAGAGATGTTATATTTAAAGGTAAGGACTCTCAGTGGCGCTTGATAAAGTAGAGAATTTAGACCTTACATGTAATGTCTTAATTCATTTTACAGTTTTCTTTTTAATCAGATACTGAATCTGTACATCACACAAGGTTATGTTATGAAGAGTCTTGTAAAGCAAAATAAAGTATATTAATGTTTGTTGTTCAGCAGGTGGCTGAGTGTACATTTTCACAAGCTTACAATGCTGAGATTGGAGTCATTCCTCACATCTCTGTGAATAGTACTGATAATCATTGATTGGTACTCATGACTTTTTGCATATTAACAGTCATAAAAAGGCAGCACAGTGGCGCAGTGGTTAACGCTTGCCTCACAGCAAGAAGGGTTCAAACCTAGCATCTGGTGGATTTCCATGTTCTCCTTGTGTCTGCTTGTGGGAGGAAGCCTGGTTCTTTCCTGGACACTCCAACTACATGCAGTAAGTTGTTTGGTTAATTGGTGATTTCAAATTGCCCATTGGGTCTTGTCTTGTCTCTCTGGACAGGTTGCCAGTCTGTCGCAGGGCAGACTACCATAGGGTGAGAGGCCCTGTGGTAGCAGACCTCTCACTACAAACATGAACCATGACACATCCCTCACTTTTAAGAATAAAAGAATTCAGTCAATACTGACCGTTAGCACCAGGTACTTGAAGTGGCATTCATACTTAACAATGAATTGCTTTTTACACCAGCCTGTAATTATCTCTATCTCACCAGGAAGTCTGACCAAGGTAGCAGTACAAACTCTAATGAGTTAGTCATGATTGCTTTGCCAGTGCTGAACAGGGAAGTTATATAAACAATTCATTAAAATACCATCCAAGAAAGTATCCAAGAAAAGTTGGCAACACTACCCATAGTAAGCATTCTGAGTAACAGGAAAAGTGTAGACTGGGCTATTAATAATTACAACTGCTCTCTGTTGCATTCAAGCCAAAGAAGAAAACAGACAGTGATTATGTTTGTCTTTTTGTGTCTCCACTGCTGGTATTGTTCCTCTTTGTACACTTTTTATTATGTGTCTCAACTGATCTGGTTTAAACCTGTGACTTGCCAAATTCTATTACCGAAATATTATTGGGATTTTTTTTTTAAAATACAGTATATATATCATATAGGATTGGTTAACAGCTCTTAAACCTCCTTCATTGACATCACGACTGTTGCTGATCTACATTTCTATGCCAGTGCCAGGTTTGCTGTAATCTCACTGACTGAGGGCCTGAGAAAGGAGCTCTGTGCAGAAAACACCCATAGCCGAGTCACAGCGAGGCTTTAAATGACACTGCAACCAGCTGGAAGAGTTCCTTTAACACCAGTTTCAGGTTTGTGATTTTCTCTTATTTACTATCCTTTTATATGACTCATTTAACTTTGCTCTGCAATGTATTAAATAGCACCAGTTTGTAATGATATAACATTCATATAACTTTTCTTTCAGATTGGGGATGTTCAGGTTGAAGCTGTATAGCAGATTTCATTGAGTATGTTCCCCTGGCAACTCCAGTATGACTGTGGCCTTCATGTTTTCAAAATGTCATCATCACTACATGTATCAGTGTGCTGATTTTATAGGTCATAAAACAACTTTAAAATGTTTGTACTGAAAAGTTTCATGAATGCATAAAATTATTCTGGGGAAATTTATTGCACTTCAGTGTTCTTAGGCAACAGTGTGTTGTGGAAAATATTCAACCCAAAATATAAAAATGTCTTAGACATAAATCCCTTGGGGGGTTCCTTAGAACAGGCAGCATGAAACTCTGCCAAATCAAATATGCAGCACCATCTGCTGTGGGTTTTATTCTGAAGCCTTTATTCTGAAAATATTCATTAAATGAATATATTATAGAATAGAATATATTCAGATTAATAGTAGCATATCTCATAGACAAATTACAAAACATATCAGTAAAATTAAGTAGTCCAGATACTTCATATTGCAAAAGAAGCCCTCCATAGGGCAGACAAGCTGAGGGGTTTGATTGTTTACAACAACATGCTTCCCGGGCTTAATCCAAATTCTACCATTGCCATAACCTGCCAAAGGAATAATATGTATAGATTAATTTACGCACAATTTAATAACACGAAACTGTGTTACAACTGCTGCAGTGCCCTGCGGCAGCTCCTTTAGGCACATCCACTGTGCGTGCTGAGTGCATGGTCACTGACGCACAGTTCCTTTAGGTGCGCTTGATTCTTTATTCTAGACATCCCGTGGTCTAGAGGCAAGAAGTTAGCAGTGAGATATTCACTGCTAACTTTGAGCTGGAGATTTTCTGCAGTGAGCTTCTGAATTTGTCCCCGTGGTAACGATGAGATCTTAGTGTATCTTGGTCTTGCATTTAAACCAATTCTTGAGCCAAAGACTCATTTATTTCCATTGAATGAGCAACTTTTCTGCTGTAATGTCCATTATATACTTCTGGACTCTTCCAAGTCTCCAGTGAATACTTTAGTTGACTATATCTCTATATTAATGCTTATAACTAATTAAATTAAATGTAATCTAGGTAATGCTTCAAAAGAAATGCTCAAAAAACTGTCCAGAGACATTTCAAGGTGAATGATGACCCATGAGAGATGAAGGATTTTGATGTCATGAAAGGTTTAGATTGTGCTCGGGGTAGTACGGCTGTAAGCTATTCCTTTAGGCAACAATTGATCAGAATCTCAAAGAATTGTATTTCATATTTCATTTGGCAGCCCTGCGACAGACTGGTGACCTGTCCAGGGTGCACCCCGCCTCTCGCCCTAAGACAGCTGGGATAGGCTCCAGCGCCCCCTGCGACCCTGAAAAGGATAAGCGGAAGCGAATGGATGGATTTCATTTGGCACATTTTATTCAAGATGCCCTGATGCACCTAGTGTTATTATGCTTAGGGTTGAGTTTCTTTAATCACATTCTGTTTCTTAAATCAAATATTCTTTAATCCAAACGAATAATGAAGTCCAGCAAATTTCCCCAGAAAATCAGCATTCACATTATTGACATCCACTGACACATTTTTGGCAAGATTTTTTTTTTTTTGGACTTCCACATACTTTGTGCTACGGAAACCGTTCTGGTATCAAAATCTTTTTCAGGACTTCACTGCAATAACTTTTCTTTTCTGTAACTTTTAAAAGTTTTCAAATATTTAACTCTTTCAAATGAATGGAGAAATTATCAAACCTTTTTTAAACCCACCCTACTTTGAAACTTAAGTACTTCAGCATACTTTGAAGTAGTTAAGCATAGTTAAGCAGACTCACTTGTGTTACTCGCTTGTCTATCATCATCAGCATCATCATCACTCCTGTGTATTTAAGTCCTCAGTTTCCCTCAGTTCCTTGTCTTGTCATTGTCAATCCCACCTGTCTGTTTTTGGTTCTGTTCAGTCAGCCCTTCAGTCTTTCAGTCAGTCAGTTTTATGTTCTGTTCGTCCTGTCATCATAATAAACACCATCCACCAGGCGGTGAGTCCTGCGTTTGGGTCCTGTTTTCTCCACATCCATACAGCAACCACTGACAAGTTTCAGCTCCAAGTTTAGCTTTTGTTATTGTTTTGAAAAAGGAAATTTCAGCAAATGAAGCTCAGTTTAGGTACTTTTTTGGTTGAATTTAGTGCATTTTCAGTTTTGACACTGTTCATTCATGACCAGATCAAATCAGCACTTTGTTAAATGTAATAAAGGAGTTAAACCTGCCAGGAGGGTCACATGGTGCAACTTCTTAATGACACTGAAAAACACACAGTGATGGTAACAGACTGATGTCAAAAGAGGCAGGTCACAGTTAAACATGCAACAGAGGAAGCACATCATGTTTCAGTGATTTAAGAAGAAGAGTTCAAAAGTAATTAAGTAAGTAATAAGTAACTGTCTTCCAATTGCAGTTTCAATTTCCTTTATTTTCGTATTTTGTGAATTGATCTTGCTGTGTTGAGTAGTCAGGTGAGTCAGTCACACCACTTTTATGTGAAGACTGGCCTGGGTCCTGGTACTGGGGTTGCTAGGGCAACAGAAGCTGCATGACACCTGCTATATAGCTTCGAGCAAAAGTTCTCCAATCTGAAAGAAAAGTTATGTGAATGTTATATTATCATGTTATATTATTATGAGGAAAGTGTTATTTAAAATGCAAAAGAGGAAAGTTTATTAAGTGAAAAATCACAAACCTGAACATGAGGAGGGGCACTGAGGACGTACGTGACAGCACTGGCGAGATCTTTTGCTTCCAGAGACTGTCAGAGAAGTGCAAAGTGCTTCATTTGGTTTTATCTGAATAATCAAATCAACCCTCCACAAACTGTAGGATTAATAATTTTACCTTATATGCAGCATATATGCCAGCTACTCGATCAGGATCGTTGCTGTTGGCCCGTGATACAAATTCTGTCACCACTAAACCAGGAGAAATGCTCTGCAAAAAGAGATAACAATGAAGGGACTGCAGTAAGTGCTGTGCATGTGTCTCACAGCAGCTTACACTGGCGTTAAACACACTTTCCAGTTGGTTATTGTGTCTTTCAAAGCCTTACTGTGGCTCGGATATGGGTCTTTTCAGCACGCAGCTCCTGTCTCAGGCCCTCAGTCAGAGCAGTTACAGCATATTTGGTGGCGGTGTAGAAATGTAGATCAGCATAAGGAAAGACCTGATGTCCACACAAGCTGTAACAAGAGTTTTACAAGCCATGAACAAAAACATTCAACTATTACAACTCCTTTTTCCAGATTAACTAGTAATGAAAGTAATCATTACCCTAGTAAAGTCCTTAAACAAAGCTCAGTTATTTCCCCACATAAAATCTTGTAATAATAATGTGATGACAAAATAACTAATCTGTAAACATTTTCCACAGTAGGAAAAAATCTAATCAAATCAATAATTAATGATTACTGCATTCCATTTATTGGCTCAGGGTTTGGGTAAATGAAGCACGGTCTGTTGCAGCAGGCAACAACTTTTGGAGTCACTGGACCAAATTCCCATACATGATCTTTATACATGTAATCCTTACAGTAACAAGTGGTACTATATTTCACACCTCCTCTGGGCTTTGCTTTTGGGTTTTAGAAAATCTAGTTTATGTTAGGAGAATTTGGCTACTCGCAGGTCTACCTCAGTTCAGAGCAGGGGAGATTTATGAGATAAGCACAAAGAAGAACATCAGTAGAGAAAATACAGAAGCACATACACAGGCCAGACAGATTTAAACATTGTTGTGTGTTGCATTATTTGGCTTGAGTTCAACAGATAATCATCTCTATGCCAAAGAACCATCAGTATTACCACCATCTTACCACCATCTTTGCTTTTCCTGTTAGCCAAATGTGTGCTTTGAAACAAGTCTGTTGAGTCATGTTGCCACAGGACACTCATAATAGGTTCTGGGTCATTTTGACACAGCATTTTCAGTTTCTTGTGTTTTGGTATTATTCTATATGATTTATGTTCTGATTCTCTAGTTATGCAGTTTTGATTATTATTATGAATTGTCTCTTGTTTCCTGTTTTATTTTGATAGTCCTATGTGCAGTGAGTCTAGTTTTGCTTCCCCTTGTCTCGTTAGGTCTAATTTCTCCCAGCTGTGTTTCCCTCCTGTCTTCAATTCCCTGATTACTCCACTGTGTATTTAAGCCCTGTGTTTTCCTTACCCACTTTATGCTGTGTGTTTGTCTCGTGTCTCTGTTTGTTTCCCAGTGTGAGTGTCTCAGTTTCTAGGTTCCTGTCCCCAGTTTAGTTTCTAGTTTGGAGGTTTTAGTGTGTTTTGTAAAGTTTATTTCCTATGAAGAGTCTTTGTCCCAGCATTAAAGCTGCATTTTAAGTTTAACCTTCCGTCTATGAGTCCTGCATTTGGGTCCTACAACCTGCCTGCCGCACAGCCGAAACATGACAAAATGATGATTATAATCATATTATGATATTTATGTGACATTTAAATCAACTGATTTCAAAGTTCTGTCACCTGTTTATGTTTATGATGTGCCCATCGTCCACGTTTCTCTCTTTCATTGACTGATACGCTTCACGTGTGCAGATGCTCAGTGCAAGAACGTTCACCTGTAAGAAAGCAAGCAGAGAAATAAACAGCAAAGAAAATCAAAACTCTCCAAACAGCTGGTTTGACAGCTTGTTTCTTGTGCATGGGGGGAAAGAGACACTTTTGTGTATTTTGTGTCATATTGCACTTATTTTAATAAACTATACTGTTTTGCAGGATTTTAGCACAACAATTTTGTAATTCAGATGAGAGTCATGAGTTCGGTTGTTTCAAACTTTCTGTTTTTGTGATGGATTAAACTGAACGTTATGTACTTTAGTTTTTAACAGTGAACTTTTACACAGAATGTGATTTACAATGTGATTCAATGGATGACTTGTTGGAAAACTGGTTATACCCATTTAGTTACAGTAAAATAGACTTTTTATTCTCTGTGTCTTGTATAACTGCCTGAAGCACTTCAGATATGACTGCATGCTCAGTTAGTTCAGTTCTGTCCAATGTTCTGTTTTTGTGATGGACTAAACTGAAAATTTCATGTTTTGGCAGTTTTAATGTTGTAATTTCTCCACTTTGGTCACAAATCAAGTGTATCTTATTCTAAACACCTTGAATGAGTGAACTTAAAAGTGATCATTAAATTTTACTTTAATGTTCCTCTTGGAAACCTCTCCTGTGAACGCTTCTTTCAGATAGAACTGCAGATCAACCCAAGAAAAGTTTTTCAAAAATAACTCTGAGCTCTTACATCCATGATATTCTTCCAGCTGCTGGTTTTGCCACTTAGCAGCGGCTCTTGATGAGATAAGCCAGCGTTGTTGATGCACACGTCCACACC
>VOQK01027057.1:13774-24556 GCA_015052645.1 Benitochromis conjunctus
CATGGACAGAATCTCGTCTTCTTTGGTCAAGTCACACTTGAAAGGGACCAAAACACCAGGGTGGCCGGCGCTCTGACACTCTGCTGCCAATTTCTGAAACCAAAAAGGAAAAGATGACAGATGTTGAGCTTCAAAATAACTTTTTTTGTTTTGTTTTTCACAATTTAACTCACAAAAACTAAATTTCTCTCACTGGGTCTCAACTCATGTCTGAACACATCCTTTCATTAGCTGGTACTCAAGCCTGCTGCAGGGTAACTCCTCTTTCTATTTTAAAATACAATAAGATATATTTTAACAAAAAAATAACTATTTTAGTAGTAGTAGTTTTTATCTGCATTTTTACTTAACAAAAGACCTATTGAAAAGCTGCACACTATGAAAAATTCCAGATGTGTTTGAATAGTTATGTCCTTCCTCTTGTAGTCTTTATCATTGTACCGTAAGTTTTTTTATTTTGGTCCTTCATTTTACAATTTATTACTAACTTTGATTTCCTAAAAAAATCATATAATTTTCACTACAGTTTATTGCAATAGCATAGCCGAAATCAAAATACACAAGTATGCCAGATTACCAGTCCAGCCCTGTATAGAGGTTAAATTATTCTACACTGAAACAGAGTTTCACTTCAGCACAAACCTGGATTTTTCCCACGTCCCTGGCGCAGCCCACCACTTTCATACCGAGTCGGACCAGCTCTACGGCTACAGCCGCCCCAATCCCGACCGAGGCTCCGGTCACCAGAGCCACTCTGCCCCGCCAGCGCTCCATCGCAGCCCGGACACCGGTAACCTGCTACACGCAGAAAAGAACCACAAGTATGAAGGGAGAGAGAGTGACGGTGTATGAAGAGAGAGAGAGTGACGGTGCTCTCACTGTCCTGTATAAGCAGCCTTATACAGGTTGTCATGTCATGTCAGCCTCCCCTTGCTCTTAAACAGCTTCAAATCTCCGCCCTGCAGGGAGGCAGTCAGCCAATCCTGTTATCAGGTTTATGAAAACAGTTTGAGATAACTTTTACTCTGTGACATGTTGCATCATCATTGCTGGGATTTGCTTTAATGACACACACATGATCCACAAATAAAACGCTAATTTTAATTCTGTTCAGTTCAGCTTTTTTTATACAGCCCCAAATCACAACAACAGTCGCCTCAAGGTGCTTTATATTGTAAGGTAGACCTTATGTAACATGGTGGACTAATGTGCCTGTGTTAATTCATCTCCATATTATTGTGTGTAGTTGCACTGGTTTGGGAGTGGGTGTGTGGGTGTCACATTTGCGGTGAGCCAATGGCTGGAATGGGGTTGGACTAATTAGAGGCAATTAGAAATTGACTGCACTAATAGGCTAGTCTACTTATAGCCCACACTAAAAACACTGCTGTGCAGGTATGCAATGTGATGAAATCTAGGATGACCTGACATGTTTGGGATGGATGGTTTGTTGCACTGCTAATTGTATAATGAAACTGGTGTTACTTTGTCTCTCTGTGCAGGCCTGGGCCTATTAAATGCCGCAGCCTAAAGACAGTTGAGTTGCAGAGGCTGGAGTGATTACTGGTCGTCTACTTACAGGGTGATGGGTGTTCGAGGACAACTGCTATCCCTGCTAAAGTGATCAGCGTGTGGAGTGCAACTGGCTTTGTGGCATAGCTGGCTCTGGTCTTAGACTGTGTGTTCTTTTACTTCGTACTCAAATGGGACACTGGACTGTTTTATCTTTTATTTTTGGATCATTGTGTTAATAAATTATCTTTTAAGATTTTTTTGCCCACGGTTGAGACGGTTGATCAGACCTAGAAACCTCTTTGTGTGTGTTACACCTTACAATAAGTGATCCAAAAAGTGTCACATGAACATTACACCCCCATCACTGCCTGTTACTACTGCCAGGGCAATTTAGGTTTATGGTTTGACCAAAGTGCGAGCACCAAATCACAACACCAGTTGCTTCAAGGCGCCTTTTATTGTTTAGGCACAAATCTGACCTGGTTAGACTCATGGATCTCAGTCTGGCTTAAAGCAGGTTAGCTTACAACAATATAAAATGATCCACATTTAAGGAACATCATAGTCATGTCTTTTCTAAAAGCCACTTGCCAGACATCGCAAAATATCAACATGTAGTTAGCTTGGTTGATCCATCCGTTCAACCCCACCCTCCTCCACCTTACCTCTGCCTCATAGCACAAAACATGTTTCATGGATTTGTGCTGTTATTGGACAACAGTCTCGTGTATAAGACTGATTAAGTATTTTATATTTATGCAATTCAATGAACTTTTATTTATATAGCGCTTAATTACAACAGCGGATGGCTCAAGAGGGTTTATATTGTAAGATAAAGAGCCTACAATAAGACAAATAACACTGCAAAAACCCCAACAATGATATGATCCCTTATGAGCAAGCAATGAGGTGACAGTGGCGATGAAAAAATCCCTTTCAACAGGAAGAAACCTCCAGCAGAACCTGGCTCATAGAGGGGTGGCCGGTAAAGGATTAACAAACACTTTAACAAGGGGAGACTAGAAGTAAGAAATGCATCAACTAGGTTTTCAGTGTCTAAGACAAGATTTTTCTAATTTTAGGGATTTTGTGCAAATGGAAGAGTGTGGAAGAGTGCATGCTATGCCTACTAAAGATACTGCCTAATGGGAGCGTGTGTAATGTAAACAGAAATGATCCTAGATCAGAGCCCTGTGGAACCTTGGTGTGTGAAGGGGACATATGGTTATAATTTTATTTGAGAAGAAATTCATGAAGTCATTACTGGTTAACGTAAAGAATGCTTAGCTCAACAGTGCTCTGACTTTTTGCTAGCCTGGCTACAGTGCTGAAGAGAAATCTAGGGTTGTTCTTATTTTCTTCAATCAGTGATGAATAATAAGATGTTTTAGCTTTAAGTACGATGGTCTAGTTGTCAGCTGTCAAGATTTTCATCCTCATATTTCTCTTCTTGGCTGGCAGGAGGTGATGTGGTATTCAGCTGTTGTAGCCCATCGAGGTGTGCTTACTTGTTTTTAGCACAGCATACCTGCAAAGACTGGCAAAGACGATGCAGTCAAAGTCAAAGCTTTATTGATTTTTTACTGCTTTTTTAAATTGCGTTCACTTTAACAGTGACCAATGGGACGTAGAAGGGATAGATAACAGTAAATCAGTGTCATGGATTTGTAGCTTTTGTTTCCACAAATGAAGTGCTCAACAAAGTAGTCCTGTTTTATCACCATATGCACTTTAAATATTTTAAATGTATTTTAAATTCTGTGCATTATGGAATTATAAGTTTTACTTGGGTAAAAAGTATTTTTCTTCAATTTACAAAATACTTGTCCAACACAATATTAAAATAATAGGTCTTTAATAGGTCTACAGACTTGTAGGCTGTGCCTGGGACCTCCGGAAACTACAGATTTGTTTTGAAATGAAAACTCAGTTTCAGCAGAGGGCAAGCTATGCATATGTTTTTGTTGTTTGTTTTGTTTTGTTTGTTCTGGTTGTTTTCAGCAGTGTCGCCATTGTATTAAACAGGAAGGCCAGGCGTGGGCGCAGTTGATCTCTCTGTGTAAAAGGTCACCGTCATAATTGGTGCACACAATTTTCAGTTTAGTCCTGCACAGAAAGAGTCATTGTGTCTGTGTAGGTTCTCATTATTATTGATTATGGAACAGTCATTATTAGTTATTATAGAACATGGACATGTTTTGACTTTGTCACATGCCCAAATGTGATTTTCATCCATCTATTTTCTTCTTCTTATACAATTCAGAGCAATTTTAATTTGCCACAGGAATACCCATGTAGACTGGACTGGTTCTTATATATCGCATTTCTACTCTATCTGAGCATTCAAAATGTTTTACACAACTTCCCTCATTCATCCATTCATACAAACGCTTTTTTTTCTAAGTGCTTTCTACCTAATATTCACATACATTCACATTCTGATAGATATATAAGACAGTCACACCATTGAAATCAAATTGTGGTCCTGGACCTATTTCTGGTCTCAACATTGTAACACTTCATGAATCTTTTTGACAGTCTTTGTCTGCAAGTTCACTCTGCCAGAGTGAATTATGTCACAATCGCTTCAATCTGTTGAATTGTTGTGTTTGCGATTATGTTTTAAAGCTCTCTACTTGAAGGACAGAGAAATGGTTGATGAGACAGATGACAAAGATTGCTGAAGACATTGTGCACTTTAGTGTCCATGCAGTTTATATTGAGTATATCCAGCCTAGCGCTACCCACAATTTCAGCAGACGTACTTCCTCTCCCAGAAGACGACAGCGACTCACACCAGCTGGAGATGAATGGTCTCATGCAGAAACATGAATTCATATTCATCATATTCAGAATGCCTATATGACTCTCCAGGTTCCTCGTCTCAGATTGAAGCCTTTTGACTTTGCTTGAATTATGCTTCGTCTGCATCTCTAGTTTAGATATTTGTTTCTCATTATGAGTCGTCGTGACGCTCTTCATTTCTTCCTGCAGTTACTCCAGACTTGGTTTTTCTTCAAATCATCTTTCTTCAACTGAAGCAAATTCTGTTTCTTATTTGCAAATACAGTCATCCATAGTTTGTGTCATATCATCTGCTTCCTGAATTCTTCCTCTTAACTTTTGCTGCTCCTCCAGATTTGCCTGCACAAAATTGGAATACAGAACCTCCTTCATTTTACATTACTAAACTTTGCTTTTTTTTCTGAAAAAATTATTTATCTCCTTGACTTTAGCACCAAAAGATTTCAGGTCTTTCACTGAAGCATATCTCATTTCCTCCCACAAAGGTCTGTTGACAGTATTAAAAGGTTTGTTTAGATCCCACATTCGCACCTTCAGCCCTTCAATCGTTCTGTTTCACAGACCTTTTGTTTAGGGCGACTGATATGTCTGTCTTTCAATGAATCCGTTGGTGTGGCCTCTGATACTGACAAAAGTCTGCCAGTGAGGACACTTTGTCGAGGATTATGGACAAAGTCAGTGCAGAATTATTTGAAGAACTCTAAGACTGTTGAGGTGCCATCTTCAAGTTTCCTCTGTACATCAGCAATGTTGTCTTCAAGCTGAGATTCAAACAGGCTTTGTTTAAAAGTTAACTCAGATGCAGTTTCACATTTGATGCTGGCTGTGTGGCTGCTGGAGGAATCTATTGTCTGTGTAGTTATACAAGCTGTAGTTAAAATACTGTCACACTCTACGACATCTAAGATTTCAACAGTCTCACAGGATGCTTTCATTCTTTTCCGATCTTCCATATACTGAATTTCCCGAAGGAACCCACCCGAGGGATTAAAAAATTTGCTCTCCTGTAGGGTTCGCGTTCTTTGACTCATCAGATTTGCTTTCTTTGGGCAGTTTTAGCTCAAAGCCTCCCAGTGAGGTTCTTGTCATAAACCTTTTGGTCTTTGAGCTGCAAGGATTTGTAGCAATAACATTACTGGGATGTTCTGCTTCTGTGACTTCGCATCCATAGCTGCATCGCTGGTAGTAAACCTCACTGTTTTTTCTCCATTAGGAGGTATGACATCAGCATTTTGGTGTGACTTCAGTTGCAAATCATTGATAATGTTCACAATGTGGCAGAAGTCACACTCTGAAAAGTTGGTGGATAGTTTTGAGGCTATACTTTTATACTTTTACTGCTAATGAGATATTAATTTCTGAATGTAGTCTGAGTCTTCTGGTGAAGCTTAACACTAAAATATGACGTGCTTCCTCAGTCCCATGTTTTATTTTTAGAATTGGCTCTGAGAATGTCACCATGAGTGTGTGTCTTCAATCTCTTTGACAAGTGACGCCATGCGCTCCTCTCTAGTAATACAGAGGGCCAATGTTACATCTTTACTACATTTATTCAAATGTAATAAAGAAAGATTGACCATCTAATGGCAAGACTGTGATGATTTACCATGTTTTAAAGTAATAGTTGTCCAAAACGGTTTTCAGAAACAGAACAACAAGATTGGTCACATGTCTCCATGCAGGAGGACTGATGTTATTTGAGAGCAAAAGGAGGCTGAGATGAATTATATCTTTACTGCCAACTATGTTCAACCATGTGAGGAATTTGACTCTATAGTGTCAACACAAAACCCAACCATGCTGACAAAATGTCATGGTTCAACATTGTTCTAATGTTTTTGAGCTTGAGTTTTTGTTCCTGTTTGTATTTAATTGTTATTCTAGTGGTCTTGAGTTTTATTTGGGGAAATTGTACTGAGTTTTGGGGCTTGCTTGCTTTAATTTTGTTTTTCTTTCTTTTTTTAATTCCAGTATTCCCACGGTTTCTCATTGCCTCCCTCAGTCTTGTCAGTACTTTTCCTTTTATCACAGTGAGGTGGGGTTATGGGTTCAGGATTCATTATTTTCTGTCAGTGTTATTGTAATGCAGTTTTTTATTAGGTGTGTCATGGTTATATAAAAAAGTGAGGTTTGGACAGACAATTGCACAGACTTTTCTGTTTGTTTAGCAAAAAAAAACACAGTTCACCTTTGTCACATGACTCCCGTGTTTAACTGAAGTGTTTGATCTCTATTCAGTTTTCACTACAAAATAATATGTCATCAGAAATGCAAAATATTATCACAGTTTTATATTAAAATAGCAATTTCTACATAGCAATGCAAGCAATTGCATCTATTTCCTTTGTTTATTTCCATGATATATGGGTTAATCAAATCTAAGAAAAGTTACCACCCGACACCTTCACAATCAGCTACGTGGATCGGCAGATTCATACACATACAGTACTAAAAGCACAAAGTGGATCATGAAGTCTATAATCTTTTTCTTTCTGGTTTCAGAAACTCATAGCAGAATGTTAAAGTGGTGCCCACAATGTCATCATCATGCATTTCAAGTGTGACCTGATCAAAGAGGAGGAGATTCTGTCCATGTTCACAGCAATCAAAAAGCAGCACAAAGGTGTGCACTTGTGCAGCAACACTGGCTTAGCCACAATCACTGATACGTGGAAAAACCAGGACTGGAATTCAGGTAAGAGGTCAAAGTTTTAGAAAAAAAATGTTTGGCTTGGTTTGCACTAACAAGTTGAAGGTACCTGTACATTCATTATTTATTTTTGTGACAACTTTCTCTCTCTTGTTTTCAACACAGGCTCCTGACTTTAGATTTACCAAATCTGAGGAGATCTAATTCTGCCACTACACCCCTGCAAATATCAGACTGATTTGAATCTAAATGGATGGAACTATAACACATTAAAGACAAACCTACTGATGTATCCATCTCTCTCTTATGAAAAGATGAAAGTAGCTCAAAGAGAGATATGATGTATGCATCATTTATAGATCTATACTGAAGGCTTGAAGTGGAGCACACTGATCTAGAACAGTGCTTTCGGTGTGGTGCAGATTTCCATAAGTTGTAGTTATGACACTTCAATATCTAGCTAGTGTTTCATAAGAGGAGTGGACACAAAGGGAGTAATGATTTATAAGTGGCAGGTAGTTTCTCGCAGTTCAACAAATATCAGCAAACACACAAATGGTTTCTGTGCAGGTTGTTAAGCAGTGTGTCTGCTGGCTAAAGATCCAGCTGCTGTATTTCCATGGAGAGAAAAGAATGTGAGATAGTTTCATTCAGAGATGGAGAAAGATGTAAGAAAGAGGACAGGAGAGGAATAAGAGATGTTATATTTAAAGGTAAGGACTCTCAGTGGCACTTGATAAACTAGAGAATTTAAAGTTTGCGTGTAATGTCTTAATTCATTTTCATACAGTTTTTTAAAATCAGATACAGAATCTGTACATCACATGAGGTTATGCTATGAAGAGTCGTGTAAAGCAAAATAAAGTATACTAATGTTTGTTGTTCAGAGGGTGGCTGAGTGTACATTTTCACAATCTTACAATGCTGAGATTGTAACCATTCCCCACCTCTTTTGATTGGAGGCCATGACTGTTTGCATATTAACAATCATGAAACTGAGCTTGAGCAGCACAGTGGAGCAGTGGTCAGCAGCATTACATCACAGCAAGAAGGTTCAAATCCATTATGTGGCCGGGGCCTTTCTGTGTGGAGTTTGCATCTTTCCTCGTGTCTGTGTTGGCCCTTTTCGGGTACTCTGGCTTCCTCCCACAGTCCAAAGTCATGTTAGGCTAATTAGTGAAGAAGTTACTTGGATGAGTGATGATACGTTGCTTCTACTAAAAACACAAAGCTCAGATAAACAGAATCACCTTCGGATTGCCTTCACTGGGTTATTGAGCGTGCATCAATGTAGCTGTGATCATCATTCAGATTGTAGTGGAGCTGCTTTAGGCAACACTCCACAATAGACGTTTTACACAGCAAGCTTTAGTATTAGAGGATAAGTGTGCTACAAACATGAACAATGACTCTGCTGTAACTATGAATAATAATGATTGCTCTCTGACACTGAAATAATTATCTGTTGCTTTCAAGCCAAGCAAGTAAACAGACAGTGATGATTATGTCAGCCCCGGGCATGTCTTTCTGTGTCTCCTCCACTGATATTGTTCCTCTTTGTAACACTGTTAACTGTATGTCTCACCTGATCTGGTTTGACCTGATCTAGACGTATGAATTGCCAAATTATAACTCCGCAGGTTAGACTTTTTAAAACCTAAAAGCAGCATCCAGAGAAGGTGCAGGAGTCTAGTGCCACTTCTTACTGCAGTGGTTCCCATACAGGGAAATATGAATTACAAAAAAAGAATTGGACACTGCTAGCATAATGGACAGGTTTTTGACGGGGCTCCCACATAAACGCAACGCAAAAGATGAAGCAAATATGCTAAATATGTTTGCAAACTAACTTCCTTCCCAGCCAAAGACTAGAAAATGTGATGAAGCATATCAAACACTTCTTATAATGACTAACTACTGCTACTACTACTAAATATTATCAGGCTGATCCTGCTCACAATTTGCCCCCTCTGTCCAAATCACGGACAAACAGTATCCCACAGTTGTTTATGTTTTTAACCCCAGTTTGCACAGAGAGGCATTTAAAAAAAAAAAAAAAAGTATTGATAGCAGTGTTGAATATTCTTACACTTACACAAATATTTCTTCTTAAATATTTCTTTTAAAACAAAGGGGGGCCCTAACAAGAAAAGTTTGGGAACCACTGTGCTAGCCAATAATTTATTCCTGACTGCTATGCATCACACACGGTACTGTGGCAAATACTGAGCTCTTAAAAAATGTAGCTGCTAGCGGGACATGTGACGCATCCCGGATATGTCTGGCAGTATCGCTGCATCTCACTGGCATTTGCTGCTGAAGTGATACAAAGGTGGAAAGCAGAGTAAGGATGCGATTGGAGAAGCTGGGTACTTGTTTAGAATTAAAACTCTCAAAAGATCACCTGTCACGCTGTGCTGCCACCTGGGGAGGGTTCTTGGGATCAGCTGAGGCCACGATGGGCTTCTGTCAATCAGCTTTTGCTGTAGCGGCCAAACAGCAATAGGAGGATTATTTATTTATTTATTGACAGACTCCACCATCAATAAATAATGAGAATGGAGAGCAGTCGTGACTAGCTCTGCACGCATCTAGGAACTCATACCACTCAGCTTTAAAAACAGGCTTATAGCTTCAGAGCAGCACTGCATTTAGGGGGGGAAAAAAACCCTGCTTCCAACAAGAAAGGTTTCATTTCTGATTTACTGTTTCACAATTTCACCAGAAAAAACAAGAAAGCAAAACAGGGTCAGGTCGCATCTCAACTGCTCACATATCGGCAGAAAACGCGAAAGCATGAAAAAACAAATTGACACGCTGAGCGCATAAAAGTGCTTCCTACAATGTGGTCGACTGTTTTGAAAACGCAGCATAAAGCAAATCTCATTTTAAGTGTCAGTTTACTGTGCTTCGCCCAAGTGGATTGCATTTGACTAGAGCCACCCACATTGGCAGACACTTAATTCCTTACAACACGCTCAAGGTCATCTCACGCTTTCTTTTGGAACAATCATAAAAGAAGAATCTCCATTACAGAAAGGCCCACATATTTCCCCTTTGCAGGCAGAATTCATTTCGTAGCGCAGCAGGAAGCAGCTTCATAATAACAATCAGACTGACATGAACATGCAAGAGTCTGAAAGTGTAAGATATTCTCTTACTCGCATGTATTTTTAAACCAGAATACATGCAAAAAAAATATATAAAAAATAGTTGAAAATTTTCAGTTTGATCTGCTGTGCTGTGTGATTAGAAGCTATATATACATACATATATATATACATATATACATACATACATACATATATACATATATACATACATACATACATACATACATACATACATACATATATACATACATACATACATACATATATAATATATATATATATATATATACATACATATATATATATATACATACATATATATATATATACATACATATATATATATATACATACATATATATATATACATACATATATATATACATACATATATATACATACATATATATATATACATACATACATATACATACATACATACATATACATACATACATACACATACATACATACATACACATACATACATACATACACATACATATATATATACACACACATACATATATATACACACATACATATATATACACATACATATATATATACACACACATATATATATATACACATACATATATATACACATACATATATATACATACATATATATACATACATATATATACATACATATATATACATACATATATATACATACATATATATACATACATA
>VOQK01027062.1:0-10255 GCA_015052645.1 Benitochromis conjunctus
GTCTTGGCAGAACTGTGTCTGTATCGCAGACTGTGATAAGCAAGCAGCCCTAGAAAAATGTAAAATACTATTGTAGCCAGGTTGCGCAGATCAACAAGTGATTCCACCAGGGGGATTGTGCCCATAGTCCAGTCACAACAGAGCTCTGAGGGATTCAGTAGGAGCCATGCATTTACAGGAAGTAGGTAGTTGAAAGTCAGTTGTCTGGTGGGTGTAGTGCTGACTGCTGCAGGGTTATCAAATCTGCAAAAACATTAGACAGGGAAAGAAGGAGATGATAAACATAACATATCCACTTTCCTTTTCGATCAAGAAAGAGACCGCTTAACTTCAAATCCTGTTTTGATGTTATCATGAAATCATAAACACCAAACATTTTTGTAAAGATAGAACAGTGCTTTATTCTGTCTGATTGGAAGGATCAAATTACTGCAAAACAAGTGAAGAAAAATGATTCAGAATTCATATTTTATTTCTGACATTAGGTGCTGTAAATCACATTATATTCTTCTTGTAATAAAGTATATAATAAATGTGCAGGGTGAAAAAAAATAAAAATATGGAAAACTATAGATGTCACGAAATGTGGGACTTTGGAGTGTATATAATAGTGTGGAATACCGTATTATATTGTAGCGCATTTGTATTGTATCCAAGTTTAATTGCTTTCTATCTGCCAAATGACATTCGCCCAGGACACAACATAACTCTACATAAATCACTAATACTAAAGTATAGCGAATACAAGAAAACCTTGACTTAAAATGCTAACATGTTGATTTAGATAACTATGTGTGGGTTCTCTCCGGGTACTCTGGCTTCTTCCCACAGTCCAAAGACATGCGGTTAGTGGGGTTAGATTAATTGGTGATTGTAAATTGCCTGTAGGTGTGAATGGTTCTGTCTCTCTGCGTTAGCCCTGTGACAGACTGGCCATCTGTCCAGGGTGTACCCTGCCTCTGGCCCTGTGGTAGCTAGGATAGGTTTCAGCCCTGCCGTGTGCCTGATAAGGATGAGTGGAAGAGAGTGGATGGATGTACATCTTTTCTGTTTACAAATAACAGAATAGAGATATGTATAGCAATCACTATAAATAACCAACGATGATATGAGCCATAACACATACAACATGGGGTGTTGTTCTTACATCTTTTCTTAGAAGTTACATGTTCCTATTGCATTTGTAATTTTCCCAAATTGTAATTAATTTGTAATTAAGACTTTCTTTAAAATTCTCAACCATACCAAGTTTGATGCATGCCTGAAAACAAAAAGAAAGATAAATGGTCTACATTTTATACAACACCTTGTGACTTTAGTGGTTCCACAAAGAACAAGAATCTTTTTCTTGTTCTTGTGATGAGGTGGTGTCGGTCGTAAAACAATATAATCTACGTCGGCTTTTTGACACCAAACGTCTGCAGTGCACCCCAGCACCTTAAGATGGAGTTAATTGAGCTTCAAAGTGACAGTGGCCTGAGTTCCAGGATGCTGCAATCAAGGACTACCATCTACTGCCCCTTGGTTTGATGCCACAGCTCTGACTTCATGCTGCTCATGTTCTTCCCATGTTTAGTAGCAACTATCTGTGCAAACAGATGTTTTCAATGTTCAATTTTTGCAAGACCAAGGACAGATCATGCATCACCAATGACATCTCCATGCTCCATGTTCTATGAATAAGAATGTCTGAGATTGCGCCTCAGGATGAGGAGGGATCTACTTGTGTGTGTTCAAGGACAGGCAGCATTACCTCATCGTTTTGTAAAATTATGCTTTGTTGTACGTTGATTGTGCCATAGTCCTGCCCCCCTTGACTTGAATGCATAATAAATAGTTATCTAAGAATAAAGTGTAATTTCATTTATTTTAAATTGCATTTTGTTACATTCATACTGTTACTCTGGCCCTTCGAGGCCAAACATTATGTTGATGTGGGCTTCAGTGAAAATGAGTTTGACACCCCTGCTCTAAAGAAATCTCAAAGTGTTGATGGTTCAAATTACCGATATGATGACAAGTCGCTACAGGTGGTGTGATCCCATCACAAGATGGTCTCTGCGTTTATCTATGCAGCTGCCAGTAATGACGCTACAATAGGAACCACAGGAGTGTTTTGTATCTGAACTGTTTGGGTAAAGCGCATTGCCCAAACTTGCTTTATAGAGGCGTTTGAGTCCACAATAATCACAGCTGGGGATTTTATAATCTAAAGGTGTGGTATTGTTATGGCTTGAATACAGAAATCGTCTCAGACAATCAGGAGACAGCTTGAGGATTATAACTAGAGGATTAGGCCATCTAGGAATTAGATCGTATCTTTCCTGTCAAATGACATTAGGTTCAATCCTGTGCAGACAATTTCAAGACAGTTTAGGCACAATAAATGCATAATCTAGCTGAATTATTGCCGGGAGGAGGCCCTGTGGCAGACCCAGGACACGATGGAGAGCTGCTGCCCCCGCAACCCGGCCTGAATATCACAATAATAGCTAGAGTCCATATAATGGGTATTTGGGCATTCAATAGCCGTCATTCATCTGGCTCTATGTTTTAAAGAGATTTGCCATGAAACTTCTCAGCAAACAAATGACCTATTGTAAATTATGTTTAAAAATAATTTTGGGAGGTTTTTTTAACTAACTCATAAATCAAGAAATAACTATGACTTGATGACTAATAGTACTGTGTGTTATATGTAAGGTACATCAGCTGAAGTTAAAATGTCTACACAGTACTTTCATGTAATACAATTAAGTACCACAAGAAGGCTTTTGTTCAGATTAGCATGCAGTCCTTAAATCCAACATGAGACCCTGCAGGGTGGAGAAAACACTCCTGTTAATGCTGAAAGTCAGTTATTGGTAAATGGATTGATTCTTGTATAGCAGTTTTCTACTGTTCAATATGATACTAAATGACAGATGATATGATAGGTAGGGATGGGAAGTTCAATTCCTTGGAATCGTTCGTCTGCCTTTCTATCGATTCCGCTTCTATCGTTCTTTCACTCTTGCTACAATCAGTTGATCTCAGTTCCTGTGTTGGAGGAGGAAAATAGAGGCGCAGTTTACAGTGTGGATATGGACATTACTTTTATTTTTATTGCACAAAAGGATGAGAGCACGATGGTAAAGTGGAGACTGTTCCAAGGCAGAAACAACTGCATTATACTGCATTATAATGCTACGTTAGCCAGAGTGATGCTACAGCTGAGTAAATGCTGACCCCAGCCCAGCACCGTGATACAGTGAGCCACCGGCATTTGGGGTGAAGCCAGTCGCTGCTGTACTTCAACAGGTAACAAACTGATGACCAGTCAGGCTGCAGCCTCCGTTTGTACCCGTTCATGTTTCTACAGTAGAATCACTGTGAAGATCGCTTTAAAGTCTCTTTGTGATGGTTTTCATCTTTGATTTATGCTGTCGGCTTTGTGTTCATACCTAAATACTAAATACTATCCTCATTAGAATAGGGATTTATGTTGGTGAGTGGGGCTGTAGCCTGTAGGTTTATATTGTTAATTGGTAATTATGAGACAGTGTGTTTCATATAATTTTACAGAGTAACATGAAAGTAAATTAACTAGTAGTATAACGAGTGTCTTTCTCCTGGGTATAATTAAGTAACGTAGTGCATTACTTTTAAGAAAAGTGTTCTGTATAATATGTGTAATAATTACTTTGAGTAATGACCCCAACACTGATCACAACAAAGAGGGAAAATACTTCCAACATGCACAAACATTTGACAATGCAACATGTCATTACTTTGCATGAATATAATGTCTTTGATATGCTGCTTAGAGATGTTGGTGACTCTCAAAGTGGAGCCAATGAGAATCAATAAGGGAATCAATAAGGAATTGAATTCATAAGTGACATTGATAATGGTATCGGAATTGTGAAATTCTCATACCTAATGTTGGGTTTTTCTAGATCAGCAAAACAAAAAGGTATTCATTCTAATATTTGTCATGTAAGAATAGCTTATAAAGGAAGTTAATTCTTTAACTTTACTTGACTTACCAGGTTTCAGTAAGAAAACCCGTTAAGCCCATTGGCTTTGGCAAACAGAGGGATGATGCAATTGATTAATATAATGTCGTCAACTTACTATAAAGCTTGTTGTGTGGCACAAACAGAATAGTTGATGAACAGGCTTCTCTTGCAACATCTGTGCAAACCCAGTTTCAGACAGAATAAAACACTGAATAGTTTATTATGCAGGATGAAGAGAGAACATTGAATCTCAGACAGCAGTTGATTAATCCTACTCTGAAATGGTTTTGAGCAATGACAGTTTTCCTTTATTCTTTTTTTCTTTAGTGGTATTGCACATTAAAAGCACATCAGTAAGATAAGTGAGATTAACAGTAGCTCAAAGGTTGTATCTTTGTGTATGAAAAAGTAGGGGTCAGACTACAAAAATAACCCAACAGTTTTATGTGATTAGCACTTCATAGTTACCAAACTGTTAAATAGAATCTCCTCTGCTGTGTTTATTATTTGTTAAACTCAGGTGATGATCGCTATTCTCTTACTGATAAATTCAAAAACTGTGGCAAAAAATTACCTGGAAATGCACAGTAGGAATCGAACAGGCCGATCACAACAGCTGTTGTGAATTATCGCGTCAACCCAATGTGTAGCTGCTGTGAAGCCAGTGCTAACAACCACAGTACCCCAATCAGGTCTTCTTTACATAAATATCAGCAAAATCCATTATCCTCCCTGTTCTAGGTCTTCAAAAACAGCCCTTGCTTGTTTTAGGATCTCTCTGTCTTTAGTCTGTTTTCTTTAAGTGGAATGCACCTAAATCAGAGCAAAATTAGGTGTTAGTGAGGTAATTACCAGGGGTTTCCATAACCATCCCTGTGGCAAGCAGTGTTTGTGATAACAGATTAACACTTTTAAAATCACTCAGCTGTCTTGTAGAATGGCATTCCTATAAATACAAGGTCCAATTCAATGTTGATCTAAATCTGGCTTTCACCCTTCTTTTTATTTTGTTATAAGATGGCCAAGGCTGGAAAAAACAAAAAACAAAGATTCCATAAAGATGTGTTTCTTTTAGCAATCAACTAACAGAAACACATCTTTATGGAATTCAAAACTAAATTCAGTCAAATGTACTTGTGGCTTAATAAAAGGGCAGCGATAATGATAAGCCTATTAACTTAGCTACACATTTACACCATCAGCAGTTTTCCAATTTTTTAAGGATTATCATTCATTGCTGACCTACCAGGTTGATAACCACCACTATGGCAACACTTAACATAACTGCTGGTTATGTTAGTTGGTAGGTGTAGTCAAGACAGATTAAGAAATATACAGAGTGTGCTGCTTTGTAATAAAGGCACCAGTGACTTGACCTCCAAAGTTGTTCCACTCCTTCACTCGTAAAAGCTGTCTGGAATGTTTTACTTATATGTTTAGATTTGTTGTTTTTCTAATTGAACGTAAGCACAGACGGAGCTCTTATATATTCATCCTCTTAATTCACTCAGCACTGAAGTTTTTAGTAATTGCCAGTGTACCAAATACTCAAAACTATCTTTGTGGGAGGTCCTATGACAACAGAGCGAGGACCATACTTGTCCATGACATATGTGGCGAGACAAGCCTCCTCATAAAGTGACCCATAGTTTGACACATAGAATGTGCTACTATAATTGGAAAGAAAACAACTGACAATTCCTACCTATGTAAGACTTACATGAAGAATAAAAGTGCAAAGAGGAAAGGTAAGTCTGTTTGTTAAATTACACCAATGTGGCCAAAGGGCAAACTCAAAGATTTAATGACAATGCAATTAAAGCAAACTGAAAATTCTTCAACCCGTCATTCTGCTTAGAGGAAATATATTTTTAAATTGTGAAATGTGTGCCTTTACCAGTTCACTAAATGACTTAATAATATTTGGGCGTTTCCTCCCTGTGAAAATGATTTTCTTGTTATTCCTGTTATGTTCACTCTGCTTAGGTTAATAAATGAACAATTAACAAAACTGGCTAAAGTTTATTTTATTAAAATGCTGGTGAGTTTTCTTTGGCTTTGTCCAAACCATCTGTAACACTGCCTACCTGGTGAAGACAGGAAGCTGGGACTGGATGACTTGGACCCTGATAATAACGAGCAGCAAGGTGCTGATGACTAGAACGATGAGCTTCAGAAGAGTTTGCAGGACAGCATAAGGAAACCCGTCTTTACCCTGCAGGACTTGCCATATCGTGTCCACCAGCATGGGCAATGTAAACTGAGAATGGAGTAAAAGACAAGAAGATTATGGTACTTATCAACTTAACATCAACTTAACAAAGAACTTAACATCATCATGTAAAGCAATACCCATATGATATATACATAAGCACCCACTAAATAATGAAATCTATGCCTATAGAAATAAATAAACAAAAAATGTTGAGTGAAAACATTACAAAAACTCAAAGATAAAGCATCGATAGAAGCTCGTGTCAGTTCACTGTTGAAGTTGGTGCACTTTGTTCTAAGAATCAAACTGTTTATAGCCTGATAACTGAGTGTGAACATCTCCAAAACAGAAATCCTGTGGTCAGCATGGGTGAATATAAAAAGCCAGATGACTGTGATACAGTGTGTGTGTGTGTGTGTGTGGTCAGATGTAGACATAACTTATGTAATGTTTCATGACACAAAAGGTTTCTGATCCTTACCCCCTGTGCAACAAAGATCTCGTGGACACAGCAGACACCAACAACCGTGATCCCCTGTTCCTTACACAATGTTGCCGCTGCCACTAAAACCACTGTCAGAACAATGGGAGGCCAAACTGAACAAAGGAAGAAAATATATATTAATACAGTATATATACATCACAGCTTATTAACCTTTTAGCCACTAGTGCATTGGTAACTTAACAAACATAACAAATTCTCTTGATCCATAATGAGATGTCATATTAACGTCTCCGTGTAGTACCAGTTAAAAGTTTAGAAACAGTTTTGTTTTCACTGAGAATAAAAATGAACAGCAAAAGGTGGAAACCTCATAAAGAAGATTTTAAAAAGTAATCTGAACGATCTAATCCACTTTTTACTTCATAATTCTTTAATGGTTTTTATCTTTTCAGTATTTCTCTAGACTGGGGAAAATGGGAAGAAGAAAAACTCACAAATGTTAAATTGGGCTACTTAAATGGTTTGATTTGTTGTGATACATATAAACAGCAGAATGATAAAAATAAATAAATAACACAGCTCACTGTGGATCCAAGTTTAAACCTAAGGCTACTGTTACAAGCAATTATTTGATCTTGCATCTTCAAAACTAAAATTACTGCCTCACGGTTATGTGCTTTCACCAGTAAACTCAAGTTTAAGTATATGCATGTCCAGCCTCGCACACAGTGATATCTGCTTTGAAAACTAAAGCAATTTAAAAAGCACGTACCACAGATTAATACAACTGGACAACTGCTCCTAAGCTTTAGTGTTGAACAACTGCAGAAATTGATTTTTCCAGAACATTGTGACGTCAGAATAAAGTTCAAATTTGAACTTTTGGATACAAAATGCTATCACTTTATAATTTTATCTAATAAAACATTTGGCAGAAATTGTATGCATTTTTACCAAATCCAACTGAATAAATGTTCCAAATTTAAAGAGATTTCTTCCAGGTGTTCCAGAGACATTTGTTTTGGGAGACTGAGGAATACATACAGCTGCTTCATCTAGATCCATCTAGCATAGGTGTAGCCATAGTAAAAGTAGTAAAAGTATACCCTCTGTCATTTCTAAGGTTTTACATATCAGGACATCATCATAAAAACTGATTTAATCCTTATCAGGTCTTAAAATGACACAAATTCAACCTGAGATGAATATTATACACTTAACAAAAACTTTCCAAAAAATATACAGAAGCAGTGTGTGAAAATCCAGATGCATCCCATAATGCAGTAGCTTTAGAGCTACCTTTAGCACCAGCAAGTTTAAGTAATTGTTTTCTGTATGACTTTATCAGTCTTTTACATCAGATAATTGAAGATTGCAAACTTTCATTTATGCACAGCTCTCTTAAGTTCTTACCACAACATTTCAATCAGATTGATGTCTGATTTTTCACCAGGGCATTGCAAAAGCTGGATTCTTTTCCTTTTCAGCCATTCTGTTGTGAATTTGCTGCTGTACCTCAGCAGTCCTGCGATGTGATCCAATTTTGATCAAGCTTTAGCTGTCAGACAGATGGCCTCCTATTTTGACTCTAGAATACTTTGGCATATAGGAGTTCAATGACTTCAGGAGTTCCCAGGTCTGTGGCGGCAAAACAACCTTGCCAAAGATCTCCACTTTGGATTTTTCTGTCTAAAGGGCATTGTTCCAGAAATCTTGCGGTTTGATGCCACTTTGCAAACCTATGCTGTGCTGCCATGTTCTTTTAGAAAGGCTTTCTCCTAGCAACCATTCCAAACAAGCCATACTTGCTTCATCTTTTTCTAATTGTATTGTTATGGAATTTAACATCTAACATGCTAACTGAGATCAGCTGGAGCTCTACAGTTTTTTGCAGCTTCTCTGAGAATTGCATGGTCTGACCCTGGGGTAAATTTCTGAGACATCCATTCCTGGGAAGACTGCATGTAGTTTCCCATGTGAATCATCTTTCTTACTGTAGAATTATAGACTTCAAATTACTTGGGAATAATAACTCTTTGCCAGATTAATAGACAACAACAACTGCTTGCTTAAAGATCATTGCAGATATATTTTCTACTTGGCACAGCTTTAACACACACCTGAGTGCTCAAGCCAAAATAATGACATTTTGGCTTTATTTTGGATGAATAA
This sequence comes from Benitochromis conjunctus, assembly GCA_015052645.1. NCBI lineage: Eukaryota > Metazoa > Chordata > Actinopteri > Cichliformes > Cichlidae > Benitochromis > Benitochromis conjunctus. The sequence continues at coordinate 8,834 of VOQK01027062.1, forward strand.
ATAATGAAATATATTAAGTTGTTCTGAACCTAGTTTTAAGACCTGTTAACAGTCAGGTCTGGATACATAAAACCTTAGACTTGACAGATTTTTTTAACATGACTGTATATTAATATATTACACTGAACATTCCATTTTAATTACCTTCAAAGGGAAGTGTTTGTTTATATCAAAACACTGGTGGAAAAAAGTTGGAAGTTAACGCCTGAATACCCAGGTGTTTGATCTTACTCAATCCAATCTGTTGCCACAACACTTCCACTGCCTCTGTCTTAAATTTTTGTATATGTATTTGCTTGTATTTGTAATTAAAATAATAATATAATCTTTACAAAGTCCAACATGTTGAAAATAAGCCCATATTTAATGACTCAGTAGATTTTGCACATGGAACAGAAAAAAAATGAAAAGCCAGGGAAAAACATTACAATTACCAATGGAATGGTCTGGTCCAGTTGACTTTGTATACGCCAGGAAAGCAGCCAGAAGAAAGATTGATGAAAGAAGTTCAGCTCTGCCAACCACACCAGTGACCTGATGATAAACAGTCAATCAACACAGAGGCCCAACCATAAAGATTTGGAAAGATGATTTCTTAAAATATACTTAAATGTTCATTGTTTGGTAATTCAAGTTGAAATGCAGATATAAATGTCAGAAATAATTTTGTGAAATTATACAGAAAATGTGACTTTTCCTATTAGGAGATGCTATCCTATGCCCATGCTACTTTGACTTGACTCTGAAGCCACCACCACCTGACCTCCATGCCTCAGACAACAGATCTAATAACTCTGAGAACATTACACACGTGTCTTCGACTGGCACGAACCAGAGCTCATGGTCTAAGGCTCTAAAAATAAAAATAGCTCTGTTCAGCCCATATTAACTGAAGGGCAAGCAATTATATGTAGCATAGCTTCTCTGACACCAACGTCTGTCATTTAAGTACATGATGACTGCCCTCATGCGGAAGAAACGTCATTATCAAGTTCTTAGAAAGAGACATACTCTAAGAACATAAAGGTCCCACAAATAGTTCTACAAAGCACTCACTAAAAGAAGAGGGGATTGTTTACACTTTAAGAATTCAACTGGCATCATGAGAGGGCTGCAGCTTCTAATAAATAGGGATTGCCATGAAGATTCAAAACAAGCACAGGCATTGTGCTCTGACTGACCCATTTGTCAACTGGTGGGAGAAGGAAAAAATGCTGGGAGCATTGAAGAGCCCCCTAAAAATGTCTGGTCAGTGCAATGTTACTTCAACAGAATCTTAGAAAGACTGATTACAGTTGGCTCAATTTCCTGCAAGTATTCGAACTACAAACTTCACTTTCCATCTATACAGAGTCGGCAACTCATTTCACCCTAATGTCATGTTTGACCCAAGATATTGGTGTGGAGTACACTGAATAATTT
>VOQK01027063.1:9695-20184 GCA_015052645.1 Benitochromis conjunctus
AGATTCTTTTCTGTCTATTGCGTCACCTCTTTAGCTCTTCATTTTCCACAGTTTGGAAATTGTTTTCTTGCGACTTACTGTCTCTCCTTCACCAAATGTATTTAATAGCTTTTTCTGGTCTGTATGTCTGCATTTAGCTTTTTGCCTTTGTGGTTCTTCTCCTCTCACTTCTGTAGCACCCATCGCCTCTGTGGCATGTGCCAAGGTGGGAGCCAGAGTGACATCGATCACTGGTGCAGTGCTGGTTAGCGGAGGCTTCCTGCTGAGTATATTCGCCAACAGCGTGGTATTCCTCTACGTCAGCATGGGAATGATAGTTGGTGAGTTTAAATAATTGGTAAACAGTAAAGTACCTTAATGTTGCTGTTTCTACACAAACTCTAGTAACCAGACACGACTTCTGTGTCATGTTATTAATTAAGAAAACCAACCTGTGTGTTCCTGTGGCTGACGCAATGTTGGATAATAACCTTGTTTGCTCCTCTCAGGAATGGGGTTTGCACTACTGTATCAGGCCTTCTCAGTGGTCACAGCGCTGTACTTCCGAAAAAGGTTAGCAACGGCATATGCTATTGGGCGCTCTGGGATGGGTTTGACCTTTGCTCTCGCTCCCTTCACTCAGCTGCTTCTGGACCAGTATGCTTGGCAAGGTAGGAAGGACAAATTTTTGTACTTATTGGTAGAAAGACATCCCATGCAAAGTGATATTTTAGATCCTGCGCTCTCTCTCTGTCATGCTTAGGAGCCATGTTGATTCTCGGTGGTCTCATGCTGAATCTGGTGGCCTCTGGCATGCTGCTGCGACCTATCAACGTAAAGCCACCTGTTTCAAACCCTACCTCTTCTGCCATCCAAAAGAGTCCTGCTGTTTCTCTCAAGAGCTCCTCAGAGAAGGAATACTCCAAGAACTGCTTGAATGGGTCCACTCATGTATCCAATGGCGTCTCCAAATCAGACTCTCTTCAATCGCCTCCTCCCTCTCATAGGGACACTGTGAACATGGGGGGGCAATGTACTCAGGGACTCCAGGACCAGTCAATGAACCCTGAACTGACCAGACTGGTCCTGAATGGAGTAAATGGTCATGAGCCCCATCATGACCCGGGTCAGTGTAAACCCACAACTCCAGATTGCTCAGCGGAGCTCAATGGCAGTATGAATGGGTCCACGATTGTTGGATTTCCCTCACATGCAAGCTCGCCAAATGAGGTGACGGTAACAAAAGCCAAAGTACTGGATTTCTCTTTGCTGAAGGACCCTTTCTTTTGCATATACACTTGGTCTTTGGTCTTCAGTCAACTTGCCTACTTTATTCCCTATTTCCACCTGTCTGCCCGGGCCAGAACCCTGGACATTGATGCCATGGATGCTTCCTTTATCATCTCTGTCGCAGGTAAGGTTTATGCTGGCTAATAGATTCTCTGTGTTACTATAATCAACGTTTAATAAGTAGTGTGATATTTTCAGAAATAGAATTGGGGTTTTTTCCAGTCTGCCCTATAAATAATTAGCTAGAGCAATACAGCTTAGGGCCTTCATGTGGTCTGCAGTCGTGGTGAGATGTTTTGGCAGTGGCACAAATTTTGTTTTTATACACTTTGCTGCTTCCTTTTTATTTTACATGTTTCTGTATGTAGTTAAGAACAATCGCAAGGATTTGGTAAGTTTCAAAAACATTTATTTGAAAATACATACAAAATACATACATCACTGCCAAAACTTATAAAATAAAAATAAAATTATTATGAACACGATTTAAATAAATACAAGCCATCTAATAATATACAAATATGGACATGTTGGTATTTACTCAAACTATCGATAAAGTTTGTCAAAAGCTACGATCGTCACATTCTGGGTTCAGAGACTCTTTTAGTTAAAGTTTGAAGATACGAAAGCAGACAGTCACTTATAGATTACAGATCACATCTGTAATCTACAACCAGCAGCCCCTTTTTAAAGTGGAGTCATCAAAATCAAGCTTGCTTCACACTTAATGATAAATATTTATGTGTAACTTTTTACCAAAAGTGACTGTTTGTAATCCACTTAACTCACGTGCCAATGAGAGAAACATTTGCAAGCTTCAGTTAATTTGCAACACTGTTGCACTGTTGCATGACTTCTAACTCATCTAAGCTGGATCAATGTGGGAAACTTATTGTCTGGTTGTCTTTTGGGAACAACTGGGAGTATTTCAGGGCTGAGTTACAATATCTAGGCTATGCTGGCCATGTTTCAAAAACAATTAAAACAAAATAAATGAAACTGCTGATAGTTTTGAGGTGGCTTTTTGGGAAAGGTTTCCCTTCTGTTCTTATCCGCATGGACTTTTAACATACATGTGACCAGTGCCAGCTCAGCTGCTCTGTAGTACTCTGACTACAAACAGAATTTAAAAAGCTTTGGTTTCCAACAATGTTGCTATTTGCTTACAGGTTGTGCATGTTCATATGCACAATCTCTGTAGATTAGAGTAGAATGGAAGTTTTTGGTTCGATTCTACAGTGCTAGTGTGCTCAGACATCCTTAACTGTTCCAGTTAAAAATCAACATGGGTAAACTGAAACTTTATGACAATAAGGGTCAAAATGTGTTCATATATGTGACAAATTTAGAATTAAACAGCTATGTCTTATAAAAATAACCTCTAGCAGGGACCTTGCAGTAACTATAAAGATAAAGTTCCAGGTTTGGGTTTTTTTTTGTTTTTTTTTTGAGACTCAATCTGAGAAGTGATGCAAAAAAGTGTTCAGTCAACCTCTAGCCATTAATTATTTGTGAGCTGCTCAGACTCTGCAGTCTTATGTAATGGATGTTCTTACATAAAAGCTGAACTTTGGTCTACTGGCCAGGGTGGGCGGGTTCAGCAGTGTGCCACTGATGAGGCCACTCCATATGAACAGAGAACAGCATTAACATTATGCACACCACGCATGTAACTTAGTGAATAACTGAAACGCTCCATGTTTGATTGTTTTTAATGACTTTTGTTTTATAATCTGTCCACCGATAATCAATAACTGTTACCTGATAGAGACTGTATTAATATTAATGAAAGGCATACTTCTTTTATTTTACAACTTTTATAAACAAAGGTGCATTTGTGTGTTTGAATTAAAACAAAACTTTTTGTGTATAGTTTTTAATCACTGTCAAAGTAATGCATTTTGAGCTTTCAGAAAAAATAAGATCTTTTTTGTTTTAAAACTGCATGTAGCGAATCTGTGTCAGCATTAGGGGTGGGAGAAAGATTGTCAAAATTAAATCACAGTACTTCAAGAAAATGTGATGCTTGCAGCTTGCACGCAGTCACATTAAATGTAAATTGTCCATCCTTAATCAGTGAGCTGCTGTAACCGATAACCTAATTCAAAGTGCGACTATACTATAACAATAATGCAACAGCAGCATTATAGTGCGATAACAGTGACTCATCATTAATAAAATATGAGCACAAAAGTAGCCTGTGTTGTGCTTTCCCTGGATAATTTAAGTAAAAGTATAAATAATAACTGCTAAGCACATAGTTTAACAATAACTAAAGTGATGTTGCTTTGTAAATCATCAGGAGCTGCATAATATTATCACAGAATACTTTCTATCTACAGTGTTTTATCTTGGGTCAAGCTTTTCACCATCTGCTTAAAGCCCTGCTATTCCACCATGTAACCACATCTGTAATTTCCATCTACCGTTTGCACTTCATGTCATATGGAGTGCAGCTAGCAAGTGGTCCAGCGACACTCATTAGTGCTGTGTGATACTGCAAATTTTGGTACTGATTCAGTACCAAGTAAATACAGGGTCAGTATTGCCAATATCGACACCGATCCTGATACTTTTAACTTATAAAAGCAGCTTATGTAGGGGCGAGCAGTGTGTCTGATAGCAGTACTATCATTGGTACCAATACTATTAATATCTGGATTAATCTGCTCACCTCTTACACTCAGCAGAGTCATTTGTTTACATCAGAGTCACACATTAACACAATTAGCTGCTACCATCTCTTACATTGTTGGCTTAAGTTGTTGGCTCCATTGTTTCTTCAAGTTGTGAAATGAGTTTGTTTTTTAGTGGGAACAATTTTCTTGCATATTTTGCAGCGTGGTTGTCTGATGGTTGTCTGTCTATGTGTTAGCCCTGCGACAGACTGGCAACCTGTCCAGGGTGTACCCCGCCTCTGCCCCAAGACAGCTGGGATAGGCTCCAGCGCCCCCCGCAATCCAATACAAATACTAGCATTGGTATCTATAGTATGGAGTCATTTGCTTATTAGCTGCAAGCATCTCATACTTTGTAGCCTGCATTTTTGTCTCAAGTGGTGAAAAAAGTTTGTTGTTTCCACATTTAGCAAGACCAATTTTCTTGTTATCTTTGAAGATGACTGTGCTTTTTTGGTGGTTATTGAAATAGCTCCTTTTTAGGTACAAATTTGTCACTGGAGCCTGAGCCGCTTTTCCTCTCAGACATGCTTGGGCTTGTCTCAATATAGTGTACACTAGGGAACTAAACACGTGGCATTACTATAGCATTGTTGTCCTGATATAACTTTTAAATCTTGTCACAATTTATATGGTGATGCTTGTGGACGATATGATGTGGCACAGACCTAGTCAATATTTGTATGAAACAGCAGCTTTTGAACTGGAGCCAGATGCATAAAATTGCAGAATATATGAAGATTAACTGTCTGTTAAACAAGTTTTTATAAAGTTTCTTAAAGCTGTAAAGCCAGAATATAATAGTCTGTGGGTTTACTCAGAAGAGCTTCCAGAAAGTAGCAAGACAGGTTCTTTTTTGTCAGCCACGTTTTTTCTGTCACTTTCTCTGCTCATGTGCTGTAATGGTGGAGAAAGCAAGACAAAGCTAAAGACATGGGGTGCCGCTCACACCACAAAGCCACCATCCCAATATCCCGCTGTGCCTCTTTCTCTGACCCAGTGCTTGTCATTGAGGCCCATTAACTTGGCTCGGGTAGAGAGGCCACTGTCGTCCGGGACAGTCTTTTCGGCAACCCTCAGTCACCAGCACTGGAGCAAACTGGAGTCGCTAAGCAACAGCTAATGGAGTAAGGTTGTTGGCGTGTTGACAAGTGGGGCTCCCATTTTTTTGTTGTTGTTGTTGTTTTTCTTTAATTTTGGAGCCCAGTCCTGAAGTAGCTGATACTTTGCAGAGAAGCACTGAGGCAGCAGTGTGTAATAAAGAAGAGGTGAGACATGCCAGCAGACGTTTCATAGAAGCTGGGAAAACCAACATGATTTTTTTTAACCATTTCATTTAATCTTCTGGCAAAATGGCCCTTTTTATGGCCAGAAAATTGGCATCTCCTCATGCCCCCCCCCCCCCATGGTCTGTTAATTCTCAGAGGCATTCACAAATGTCTGTACCTGGTAGTACTACTAACAGAACTGGTCAAAACCAGTGTACCACATTAACTTGGCTTAAGGTGCTACTTGGTGAAGCCTAATTTAAATAGCAATGTGCTGAGTTTGAACAAGAACAGCTGCGGAGCTGAATCAACCTGCTGAGGCTAAAACACACAAACAAACTCACAACTTGTCAGTATGCAAGCAGGAGACACTGCAGGATATGTCTTGGATCACAAGAGGAGGACACATAAACAGTGAACAGCTGCCTCATGTCAATTTTCTAACCTCCATGGAGAATGCTGATTTAGAATCTGTCATATAAGGAAAGCACAGATGTTCGATGATGAGACATTTTATAGTCTATTCTTTCACTCATTTATTGTCGTTACTTAACATCTGCATGTTAATTAATGTAGATTAATGTAACATTTATTCAAATTTGCTGTAAAGAGCTACACTGTAAAACATAAAGTGGGAATTTAGAGTGCATAAGCTCATATCCAGCAGGATTTTCATATCATGTATTGAAGGTGAGAGTTGATGCTTGCAGCCTGTGGAGTTGTGCTGCAGAGGCTGTGCAAAGGATGGATCATTCTGAATCCATGCAGCACCAGTTTGTTTCATTGATTAATTGCTCAGCACTGCCTGCTTGTAGCTATTCCTGCGACGCTCAATACACCACTGCAGTTTCCACATCACCTATCGCGTTCCAGTTGACCTCAGCAGAGAGCAGTCCATATCTGCTCAGTCATCATACCCGAGGAGAGCAAACAATCAGTCAGATGAGAAGAAATGCTTAATAGGTAGTTTGCTTATTGTTGCTGGTGTAATGCAGATGTTAACAGGTCGGTGTGTTGCCACCCACTGTGTCGGTTACACAGTATTCTTATGTCGAGAGAACAGGAGCAACAGGGAGGTTATGTTGGATAATAGTAACCTATTTTATTTAGTTCAGCGGTTCCTTTTCCTCACAGTGTTTCTTTGCCCTTTCCTTACACATCTACACAGACACACTCACAGTTCCTCCTGGCGATGATTTCATTAAGCATATAATAACTGCATCAACCTCTAACCATAATCCTAATTCTCAACACCAAAGTTAGCCTCGAACCAAGTTCTAAACTTAAGTAGCTAATTTAAATTTGAAATGTGCGATCTCAATTTCATGTTAATCCATCTAGTAGTTGTCATGGTATTTTACTAAAAACACAACAACCTTACTGTGGGAATAGAAGAAAAATCTGGTCAAAATCAAGTCTTCAAACCACACATCATTTATTTATATGAAAAAGTGTTGATAATGACCAATCATTAAATGGCTCCTTAAACAAAGCAGATTTTGTGCTCCGTATCTTAGCTTCATGTCAATCACAGACACTTGGTTAACCCTGTGTGTTACTCCTGCTGTTGATGTGTCCATCAACAGCAGGAGTAACAGACTCGAGGACTCGAGGACCATCTAGTTCCGCCCGGGCTCCTTTCTTTTGAAAACTAAGCTTGTAGATGATTTAACACTAAAATATTTGACAGATTTGACAGATGCTGAAACAAACGCCACCTGACGAATGCAGTCTGTACTCAAGCGTACATTGTTTGTGGCACATGAAAGTCCAACATGGATCTGCTTCTTAAAGAGTTAATTCTGAAATTGCAATGAAATGTTGCATCATTTCTATGCAACTGTTATGCATGCAAGTAACAGCTAGTGGAATAATATATTTTATCCCTTTACTAAAGTGATATTTATACAGATAGTTATGTTTTCATGTCTTTGTGCACTAGCCTGTATATAAAACTGGTGATCTTTTGGTTTGTGGACTGTTACAATCCAGATTTTTGGTCATCGTCTTCTTGGGTTTTTTTGTGGGGTTTTTGGCTTCTTTGTTTTAAACCAGGCTTCTCTAAATAATTTTAGAGAAGAATGTAGTGCTAGGAAGTTCCATCAGCTTACAGTCCTGCAAAACTAGCTTGATTAATACTTCACCTTGATATAAAATGAATTGAAAGCTTATTTAATTAGCAAGACAGGAAGTTATGCACTAACAAAAACAGCCAACTCCTTAAAAGTTTTTTTTTAGAACATTGAAACAAAAACATTATCTACCCACCAAGTGGCCACGCAGTAGGCATGCAAGATTTGCATACTAGTTAAATGGGTAAGTTAGCAGGCATTTTATTAAGGGTGCCTATTGAGACTGAGTTGCTTTTAAAACTGTTTTCAACTAGATCTTTATTTTACAACCACAACAGTGTAAAATGTGACTCGTTTTATTCATTGTTAACACTCTCTTCTCCAAATCCCAGTTAAAGAGAAACTGCTGTAATGTATTCAGCAGTATAAATGCACAAATCAGAAAGGGCTCTACACGCATTTATATCAAAATTTAAATTAAACTGCATCTTTCTCATCCACTTGTCTGTCTAATTTTGCATGTTACAGGTATCACAGAGACCATCGCCCAGTTGGCCTCGGGCTGGGTGACAGACAGGAATCTTTTCCATAAGTACCATTTCCACAAAGCCTACCTGATCCTATGTGGCTTGGTCAACCTGCTTTCCCCACTGGCAACTTCTTACATCTTGCTGATGGTCTACGCAGTCTTCTTCGCTATCTTCTGTGGTGGCTACATGGCTCTGTTGCTGCCTGTTTTGGTAAGGGAGATGCATGCATCTCTTTGGAAACAAATAACCTCAATTATGTGTTCCCTATGATTGTAACACTTTATAAGTTTTTTGTAAATATATATATAATAATAAAATATAATATATAAATACATAATGCAAAAGACCATCCCTGGAATAGACTGTGTCATTTAATATATGTTTAAGATGAAAAGGTTCAGCTGGTGCATGTGCAAATAATCAATTCTAATCTGGTGTCCTTTAGTCAGTGAACAACAGGTCAGTCTGCAAGGCTGTACAGGTATACCATTTAAACACTGATGTCAGCATGCTGATATGACCACGGTGATAACAGCAATGCTAACAAGCGTATGTTTTTAATTCTTCAGTATGAACAGAGCAAAATTCTCCAAAATACTTGGAAATGACAGAACCAGAAAACGAAAATGTTAACCAACCTCGATGGATAAGTCATGAGGTTTCGAAAATGTTTCATCCATGCAATAGGATCAAAATTGTTGCTTTGTCACACATTGCAGAAAAAGGTAGCCCAATGTTTTTCTTTTTTAAAGAAAATGCATGAAAACTAATAACGGTGGTTTGTATCTTTGGAACGAAACGAAGGGTGCTCTCTTAGTGTAGTTTGACTTTTACCAAACTTGCCGCAATCACCCTTACTATACCGTTAGTCTGTAGTTCATTCACCTTGCAAGGTCAACAATATCAGATTTGTCTGGCAGTTTAAGGGCCATGTAAAGGTGAAGTGGCTTAGTAATGTCACTATATCCCACATGGAATGGAAAACTTTGAAGTAGACGGTATGAGATGTTTCCTAACTGCTGTTATGGGTGGCTCAACACATTAAGTCAGCGGGTGTCCAGTGTCTTATAGTTATATCACGCCTCAAAACAAAAGCATGAGGATACATACAGTTTGACCTCACTAGCTGATGGTGTAGTCTCAAAGGTCAGGACATGTCTATGGGCTGAAGGGATGACGTCCAATTCTTTTTTTTTTTGGAAAATTTGACTGGAAGAACCAACAGACAGTGACAAACAGATAAAACCAGCCTGCTGATGTAAATCACTTATTTTCCAGGCAAAGGGTTTCTGAGAAAGGAAGATCATAGCAGTAATCTGTAATTTATTGATTTATCAACTAAGAGTCTCTCCAACATAAAGTGCTTATGTGAAGAATGCTGTCACTAGCAAACTGAGCGGTTTATCAGTGCAGCAGCGGGGACTACACAACAACTAAATGCAGCTAAAGCTTTTTTTTTTGGATCAATACTGTTTGAGGAGCAGAGTCATGCTGGGTTATCACAGATATAAAGGCACAATGCAGGTTTATCTTTATAAATCTACAGTACGGTGCCAACGTCTTCAAACAGCATTTATTTCTGTGTATTTTGGATCACATTTTTTGAAGTGGTCTTGAGCAATAGTTCTCCATTCTCTCTGAAGGGTTTTCAAAGTTTTCCGTTGGACACTGGCTGATTTTTAACTCATTTTCAGTAAGTTTTGATCTTAATTGTTTTTTCTTTTAGCAAAAAAGAAAATGAAAACAAAATTATCTATAGCAGATAAACAGTATCTGACAGTCACGTCCTTGAGAAATGAGGGGAAATAAACAGGAAAGACCTGACACAGGACCTGAGAGATGCATCTGGCCCTTGAGTTAATCATCTACTGTTCACTGAGGCCTTATCAGGAGTGATCTCTTAAGGAAGGTAAGGCTGAAATATGCCAAATTATGCAAGAACTGTACTGAAAATCAGTGTCATGAGGTCTTATAGAGTGATCAATCCAAATTAAAAATTTCTGGTGCAGATCATCACCAGTATGAGGTCAGGAGAGAGGTACAACAGCGAGGGTATACAGCAATCTGTAAAACATGGTGGAGGTGTTGGAAATCTTGTCAAATTTAAACATACAGTCACAGTTTGGCCTCCCGGACCTCAACATTATTAAAGTAGTGTGGGATCATCTTCTCAAAGAACAGAACAATAGGCAGCCAAAACCCAAAGAGGAGCTTTGAATGTCCTTCAGGAAGCCTGGAGAACTATTCCTGAAGACTGCTAAAGAAATTACAAGAAAGCTTATCCAAGAGAGTTCAGGGTGTGTTGAAGAAAGAAATGTGTTCTTACCGAATATTGAATTTCATGCTTGTTATAATTGTGTACTGTATTTGCATGTATGTTTATGCATTTGATTCAATTATTTCACCTATTTCCCTTTTTTTTTTAATATAAAGAAAACATGGGGGCTCAAGACTTTTGCACAGCACTGTAGGACATATTTCCTGCAGAAATAAAAGTGAATCATTTTTTTAACATGTTTTAATACGTATTCCATTATGTTGAACTTCTAGTTCTTCTATCGTTATCTGGCTAAATGTTTCCAGCTTCCCGCTTTATTTAAAACTGTTGTGCTCTCAAAATGTTTGTTGGAAAACCTGTAGTAATGATCATGTATGTAGAACGCTGCAGAATG
>VOQK01027063.1:20204-30390 GCA_015052645.1 Benitochromis conjunctus
GAATGTGTGTGTATATATATATATATATATATAACTGTTTAAAATGCAAATAGATGGCAGTGACTCAAAGCGCTTCGTACGTTGTTTTGCTACGCAGGTAGACCTCGTGGGGTCGGAGAAGCTCAATAACTCCATGGGCTTCTCAATGTTCTTTGTCGGCCTGGGCTGCCTCACAGGGCCTCCTTTGGCAGGTGAGTAATTCACATCATGGAAAACATTCAAGCATGTGCTATCCCACTTTTTCAAAGGTACATTATGACAAACCCGTACAGTAACCATATGTACTACATCTGTATGTGATGTGATGATAGCAATGATGTTACTTTTGTGTTTGCATGTGCTATTTCTGACAGGGAGTTGAATGAATGTGAGTCTCTGTGTTTGTGTATATATATACGTGTGTGGGGGGGGTATGGGTTGACAGACCTTATTATGCACATATATTTCTGTATATGTGTGTGTGTGTGTACATATTTTCCTGGGGCCCTGAATTCCTTGTGGTGCTTCCCAAATGTGTGTCAGCCTGTCTGGGTGTATGCAGTCACTGTGGAGTGTGAAAACTGAAAGACAGGAGAAAAACAACCTAGCTTGCCTCAAGACATCGAGACAAACTGGAATTTAAGGTTATTTCAGTTTAAGGAAATGTATACAAAGGTTGCATTGCATTCTTCATGTCAAACCCTTAGAATAACAGCGCTGTATCCATGGTAGGTCTGAGTGAGTGGTTTTTAATCTGCTTTGTAAACGATATTATTGTTACAGTGATTTTGCTGCGTAAGATTGTTGCAGAAGTACCAGTAACATCTGCCTGTGTGCTCAACTGGCAGGCTGTCTCCTTAAATATACAAAATGCTGAATCATAATACAGATATAGTGCCCCAGACTTTTTCGTCTTCATATGTGTGAGCTACTTCTAGGAAAAATAAATGTATCTGGTAACATTTGGCCCACGTTAAAGTGAGAGGCCTTGAGAGGCCCACTCACACTGTGTTGAGCAATCCCCACAGAGGAGCTTATGGATTTCGGGAGTTTTAAATGTGAGTAATGGCCCCCTTTAGGGCCGTATGGAAATAGCATGTGGCTCTGTTTACTATCCCTTCTGTTTAAACGTTTGGCAAGCCAAGGCCCCTGCCTCGGGCTGTAGGGCTTTAAAAAAAAAAAAAGTATCCATTTTCAAATATTGCGGTCACTTCAGATGGCTGTGTAATGTGGCTACACCTGCCTTTCTGCCCCGTCTCATCTGCATTCACTTGCTTGTATCAACACGGCTTAAGTAAAGAAAAGAAATAGCAATACAGGAACAAAGAAAGTAACAGTTGAGTTGCTTTGTAGTTTATCGTGAAGTCATGACCCTGTTTTTAAAAAGGTTGGTATGCATGCTTAGATCATAAATAGAAAGTGAAACAAGACAGCATATCATGCATTGAAAATGATAGCTTTTTGTTTTCTTTCATGGCCAGAAGAAGAAAACATAATCACTGCATTCACAGACAGGCTCTTAACACGTCCCTGTGATCTGTTTTCTAGGGTTCTTATATGATTACACTCAGACCTACGACTGTTCCTTCTACCTGGCGGGGCTCTGCTATCTACTCTCCTCCCTCTCCCTGTTCATGGAGCCGCTGGCTCAGCGCTGGAAGGCCAAGAGGAAACTGTCCCAGGCCAAGAGAGCAGAAAGCAGCTGTAAGACCAATGGCTGCTTCACCCCTGACCGCCTGCAGAACGGCGCTGTGTAGGAATTAAGTCCAGGGTTTGATCTGGAACTAACGCGCTCACGATGACAGGCCTGCCCACTTTGGACCTTGGACTCCAGTTTGAAGTCGGGACCTTGCCCATTCATTTCAGCGGGAGCATAACGCAGGCTGCACAGTAACACGATGTTTAAGAACTTACAGTAGTCGGGATGTCGATGAAGAAAAAAAAAGACTTTTCTGACCCTTCAAAAGCCAAAATGTTAGTGCTCTTTATGCGCCAGTGTTCTGATGAGAGGCACACTGCATCAAAACTGGAGAAAATCCTTGCAAACAACACCTGCCACAATTTATTATACGCACATATGCAAGCATAACTTATTGAGAGATAAACACAAAACCGCACTGACTCTGCAGAAATGGTTTGTTGCTTATTACACTGCTCGGAAAGAAACTATGCAGTTGAACTCGAAATCCTGTCTTCTGTCGAGTTTCCCTTGTTTTTTTTGTTGTAATGATCCATGGAAGCACACATCCATGATGAAGTACTTTTCACCTGATGTCTTTGGGAAGCTTTTACCTGTGTCTGGTAAACATTACTCACTGATATGCACTTTGGACCAGCTTGTGATTATGCTGCATGCCATTTTCTCAAGATAGCCGAGATACCGAGCAGCCACATTGTTTCAGCCTGCGCCTGTGAAACAATGCATAATCTGTGATACGAAGCCAAAAAGCCTGCATTGCTTCTGCAGTTTAACTGAGAAAAATTTATCTCTTTGCTAACTAAATTTTTCTAGGCGTGTGTTTTACTGGTGTACTCACTTTGAGACTCGCAGTGGCATTCTTGCATTTTTCCAAACACTTTTTTTTTTTGTCCGTCGCGTATTTCAGCGTCTTTTTGTGATGACACAAAATTCAGTCTTGTTGACCTTCTCAGATGTTTGAGCATCATGCTTTTAGGTTTTTCTCCCCACAGAAATTGTTCTGCTTTGCCTGTCACATCTGGATATTTTTACCACATTCATACTCTTTTTCAGTTTTGCCCAAATGCTATGGTGGCATTAGCTCAGTTTTTCATACCTTTCATGGCTTTCCTGGAGTCACATGAGAAGTTTTATGCTTTTTAGAGCCCAGGAGTTTTCATGGGTGTGCATTGTGCCATGGGAGGGTCTTCAGCCAGCTTGAGCATTTAAGGGCTGTAGGACATTCGGATGAAATGCAAGCTGTTTGTGGGGCATTTACTCACCCCACCTCTTTCACTGTTGTCATGCAAAATAGCCCTTTTAAAGCTTTTACACATCAGCTCCTTTTAGCAGTAAATGCATCTGCTGAAATGTTTGTCCCTTATTTTTAACTGACATTTAGGCTGCTTTCAGCACTGCAGGCTGACACTTTAACTGATTCTACTCAAATGTCTATTGAACTATTTTAACCGACATTCAGCTGCTGTCATTACTCACCTAACACTACTCTACACTAGCCGTACTCTTCAGCTATCTTTAGTGCCTCTGTTTTTTGTTTTACCACTTTAATCATTCACCATTTGCTTATAACTTTCTTCTCTAACACTGCGAATGATTATTCAACTGCTTTCTGCTGTGAAGTAACTCGTTTTACTGGTTAGTAAACTGAGAATTCAGTTGCAACACTGATTTTGGCTGACCTCCCTTTGGTTCTTCAAATTCAGTCGACTTACTCACTTCATCTTCTTTGATCACATAGGATATTTTAATCTGTTTACACAGTGATTACAGCTGCAATCTTCTGCACTATTTTCTTCAGATAAAAAAAAAGGTGATGACAAACATTCAGATGTCAGTGACATTATCTTTAACTTGTCAGCACACGTTAATGAGCTGTTCTATGCAAATGCACACACACACAGATTTTCCTTTGGTAAATGCGCACACAAACACACATTTTCATCTCTTCAAATATTACCAGCTCCTGAAAGCCTGTTGTTCAGTTAAGGTTTCAGTGTTTTCTTTGCCACAGTTGGACTGAGGTGCGATGGAGCCGATGAGCTCCCCTGAACAGCAGGATTTTTTTTTGTTCTGTTGTGTTTTTTTTATTTTGTCATCCTTGTACGTCTCTGACCAACTGTGTTGACGGTGTAATGTTGACCATGTAAATGCACAGTGCCACAAGTGGACTGTTTAAAACTGTTGCCCAGTCTTTACAGTGCCTGCAGGCAGCCAGTGAATGGCAATGCAACTTCTAATGATATTGTATTTGTACATGGGAGTCTTAAATCTTTTTTTTTTTTTAATGTAGAGGAGGTTTTGTTTTGTTCTTTGTTAATTTGTTTTCAATGAATTCCTTGTTTTTCACCACTGTTTGCCTTACAGGGTAATGTATCTTTTACTAACTTCCTCTGATATCAGCCAAAGATCACATTAGAAACAAACCTACAACTTGAAGCTTATTGCCGGTTTTAAAAAAAAGCAACCTTATGGACAATGTACGTGTTTTAAACCACTATGACCATCCACTATTCAGTTATTTTTAATGTCTTATTGAATCATGTGCTTTGTTTTGCTGCCCTCTTGTGGCTGAATGAGGCTTTTGCTCAAAGAATGCTGTCTCAATTAGTACCAAATTATTCCCCCTCAACTCGTTTTCACAATACTGAGCAAGGCTCTTTGTATTGTTTCTATAACAGCAGTCATGCACAAAGGCTCTTTTGGCTCACGAGTTGCATTCACCATCAGTATGCTTTTGTGATTTAGCTCCACTGACTATTTTGTACTATAATGCATCTTTTATGAAAAGTATTTGATGCTTTAAAGGTAGATTTGGGTTAGGGATCATTTTACTTGCTAGTTATCTGGATATGTTAAGAAGTTGTACGCTTGAACAATGTCTTTAAGTAATTTTACACAAACCACGTGCTGTCTGATGACATTTGACCGGATGCCTTTTTTGCAGCAAACACATTATTCGGTGAGGTACTTTTTTAATTCCTGACTCTCACTCCTGGATTTTTATTTTTATTTTTTAAACTGATTGACTTTAGGAGATATGGTTAACCAATCATAGATTTCTGGTTCTAAGCCAGTAGAGTTCATTTTTAAGCTTTGTAACAGTGTGCAGGTCAGCTGTAATAAACTGATGTGTACCTCTGTCTGTTATTGTGTGATTCAGAAGACAAACTAACACCAGGCCAAGACACACAAGTTTTAACAAATAAACTTGTTTTATTGACACATTATTCAGATGTGCTAAATAACAATTACACTCATTTTCATAAATACCAGATATTCATTTGAAGCTGTCACAGATTTCATGCTAATATACTGCTACTCACAGCATACAGGGTACTTACTGTAGATGAGACTGATGGTGTGTCGAGTATCCTGGGAACAAAGCGTTGTCCAACTGAACCCTGAAAGGCAAAAATGAAAAATACAAACATGGTTTCACTCATAAAGGTGTAAAATTATTACAAACTTTAAAGCTTTAAAGTGTGTGAGGTAAATAAAAAAAGTAATAATAATAATAGAAACACTAATCAAGAAATAGGAAATCTCATTAGCAACAAATGCTAATATGCAAATTGGTGCTTAATACTACAATGAACTACGCTGCAGTCAGCATGGATACTACAAGTAAGTACCACTATGTGGTTTTTGCGGCCATAACAGCAAATCAGATCATCTTTTAGCAATAATGCATTAACAAGGATATATCCTATCATACCTCCGGCTTAAAGATTTATTTTAGTGTTATACTTCACTTCAGATATTTGCAAAAATACTTATGTAGAAAAGGGTGTTTGCACAAAATCACATAAGAAGTGACACTTTAACCTGAGTCAGTATATTTGGATGACAGAGTGCTTAACAGACTCTTTCTTTTTTGACTGCACGTGATTAAAAACAAGAAAACACTAATATTTTAGAAATCTGTCTAAAAATTGTTTAAAACTAAATATTATAGGTCTTATTTGCTTTTTATTAACAAACTGAATTCATGTTTTTATGTGCAAATTTGTGAAGTCAGAAATTAAAACTACTACTAAATTAAAACTACTTTTTCTCAATCAAACGTTTAGAAAAACAAATCCTTAAATTCATTTTTTTTTTAATTCATGGATAAAAATAATAGGTATATTTTAGCTCTTTAAAAATATTTCGTGCATACTGGTGGATCAACCATTACAGAAACACGAAAAAAATGTTAATTACCAAAAACTGTTAATTTAGCTGTGGCATGAACCTTACATTGGGTGGTGGTCTAATAAATTTGTTAAGCACTGTACTTTGGCTGTTTTCCCTCGTCTACACTTAGGTGAATCGGTTCAGCCAAAAAAATCTTTCCAATGTGTCCAAATCCTTATCTAAGAAAGTTAAAAACATTACAAAATTATGATTTAAATAATCTTTCAATCTTTCCATTTGTGCATATTTTTCTATCATTAAGTACATTTGATTAAAAAACCAAAAGAAGAAAACATTACCAGCAGACATCTTGCTGCTGATAACTGTAAGATACATAAGTGTACAGTGACACCTCTAACTTTACTCCACTCTGCTTTTCATTAAACTATGTCCTATTTGACAATATCTGAGCTCACTGTCCTGTTTCTACTCACACAGCCTCAAAACATAGGCACTGAAGTTCTGACCACAGACTGGATTGTTTATTTTTATTAGCTTCATCTGCTCTATGTTGTGTTTAGAGGATCTGGGACTAGACCTCTGCAATCAATGAATTAATACAGTTTGTTTTTATTAACTGGAGACTATAATCTAATAAAGGTTTCTGTATGCATAATCAATAATATTATCTGTGACAGAAAGTCGAGTCTTAGCAGGAACTAGTGATTTGAAACAGTGGAGTAAGAAGTATTTACCAACAAGTATATACAGTATAGATTATAATTACTCATTCACTAGTGTCTGCGTCTCTTCAATGTTTCTATTGGTAAAGGCTTACATTTAGTTATTTTATATTCCTATACATCAATAAAGTGTTGTTTCATTTTAACTTGCAATTTAGTAAGAGTAATTAAGCTCTGCTCAGGAATCAGCAGCTACAGGTTACAAATGCAGTCGAGTGGAAAAAAAAAAGGTCTCTGAATCCGAAGTGCTAATATGAGTATGGATACATAATCAATGCACTTTCGTACTAAAGTAGTCGTTCAGTAAATGTATTCATTTGTCACCAATGCTTGAAGCCATCTTTTGCTACACCATAAAAGAATGAGGCCCTTAAAACTGAATTTATACCAGTAACTTCTCAGAGCACAGTATTAGTCTTGTCTTTAGTTCCTGGCAATCAGTGACATGATTGATCTTTAAAAGAATGATATTGATCTGAAAGCTGCAGAAACAATATGCAGGATTTTGTACGTGATCTAACCAGAGGTGTGGCAGCTGTAGTAGCCTAACAAACAAAAGTTTCCACATAATTTGTTAAATTTTAATTTGCAATTGTTGATAATTTAGGACAGTTTATCTTTTTATTTAGCTTAGTCTTAAAACTGGTGACGGTCAAAGCACCACTGTATTCTCATTCTGCCTTACATGGCTTTTGGGATTCATGCCAATTGTCATTAAAGAAAAATAACCCCAGTAATGAAAACCAGCGTAGTGCTGTCTATTTGTTATTGGAAAACGTGAGGTGTTGACACTTAATACTCACCACTGCTGCCAAAGCCAACGATACAGACCTGGCAGGCAGCGCTCGGTCACCTTACTCACCATCGTGCTGTCTCTGTACAGCAGTTTCAGTGATACCAGCTCTGTATGGTGTCAGGTAGATGGTGAAAGAGGAAAGCAGGCGCTCCGTGGTCCTCAAGATGGCAATGTTTCTCTAGTGAAGCAAGGGCTCATCCTCAGCACAGAACACAGCATTTGTTTTCACGCTAACATGACTAAGACGGGTTGTCGGGGGAAATGGAAGCTTTCTTTCCTCTTTTTTTGTGTACAGTGGTCTTAAACTTATAAAAGGGAATTGTCAAAATAAACAAGTCTCCTAGAAGAATTTGGGAAGCGGTGAGGTCTGCATCGTAGATCCCTTCCAGCGATGCCCAAAAGGGTAAAGGATCAGGCCTGCTTGTATTTCAGCTCCATGCAGCAGCAGACCTCAGGTGATGAAGGCATACGACTTCAGAAAAGCAAACGAGCTTCCTCACTCGTCTCCTCGGAGAGGGTTCAATCAGAGGAGAACACAAACAATATTCCTAGCTGAGGTTTGGCCCAATCCTCTTCCCTGATACAAACATTTAGTCAAATCAACTCATATAACTGGGCAAAGTGTAATAAAGACAATCAGCCCAGTGGTTCAGCTTGGCCTCTGCAGTGAGAGTGACAGCATGAACTGGAGATGCTATGGAAATTTCAGAGCGGCGTCGCCCACAATCTCCCGAGTGGAGTGTGCGACGGAGGTGATGAGCTTCCCTCGCCTCCTAGTCAGACCCAGGAACACTGCACATGAAACCTTTAGAGTAACGACCACAGGAGACGACAGGATACTGGCACGTGCCGTCACTGCAAACTGGACTGTGGTTCCTCGATCCTGATCGGTTGTTCACATGCCAACAGGAACAGTTGAGGACATAAGCAGGGATTCGTGAGGGAGGAAGTAATTTAGGCAACTTAGGAGGTCAGACCTGGCCTGCAAGCAAGCAAGCAGCAATCCTCACTTGAATGGGGGTCTCTCGTCACTGGTGCTAAAACTGCAAATCGTCTCCCCTCTCGTGTGCAGAAACAAAATTTCAAGTGACAACTCCTTTTTCGAAACACAATAAGGTACGGGCAGCTCGTTTCTTCAATTCACTTCCATCGAAGAAACAGGTTTCCCTTCAAATGAACAATTTATTGATAATCGGTCACATTAAGTGCCCAAATGCACTTGCAGGTATGTGAACAGCTTCGCATGGGCTCTACGGATTTTCCTTCCCCATGACATCAAAGTGTACATTGCTCAATTTTTCCATTTAAAACAGAAGTCATCACAGGTGCAGATGGGCTACACAACTTAAAAGATGCCTCATCAGTGAGGACTCACAACCACCAGGGTGCCTTCTCTGCAGAGGTTTTCAGCTCTGTGCTCGTCTCCTCAAGAGTCCAAAGCCGCAGTGGCTGTGATGTTCACATATACAACAATTTTTTTTTTTTTTCTCCCCCACATATAAATGTTTTCAATACATATTAAACCAAACTCAGCAAATTATAGTGCATGGCAGGTTACTACTACATGGCAAAACTACAATGGCAAAACAAAACAGGGTAAGTAGGCCTTGGGGGGGAAAAATAAATAAATGTTGGCAAGCATGAGTGAAATACTGTCAAATTTAGACTGCTAAAATAAAATCAACATTAACTGTTAAGATAGCTCTAAAACTATGAAATTGCACAGACCTACTTACTGTACAAATATTAGGTTTGTACTGGCATATTTAATATTATTATTATTATTATTACTGAAGGACTTACTGGTTTTAGGTAAATAAATGAAGCAGTCTGTCAAATCAACACAAACTCCTCTAAGCTTTTTATCAATTACTATTATAATTTTTCATAGTTCACGTTTTCACAACCATTTCTAAAGACAGAGATGCACAAAATAAAATATTTTGTGAGGAAAAAAAAATATATGTTAGTAGCTGTTTTTTTTTTTTTTAAACTACACTATGTGTAATGGGGCTGTTCCCTTGAAAATAAATTCACATCTGTTAGTAGTCAGCATTCCATACAGAGTTGACATTTAGCTTTACCAGTGGACACGCACCGAGTTCGTTGTCTAACTTGCAATTTTGGCGTTCCAATTCAGAGGAGTACAAGACAAATACACCTAAACCCAAACAACAAACCTGAACATAATCTGGACTTTTGTTCCAAACTGAATTTCTAATGCAGTTAAACTGAGCTGTATCAGGGAAAAGTTGTATCTGCTGACCTTCACACTGTTTTCCAGTTTTCAAAATCCACAGCGACAGACAAGCGCGAGTATCGTAGCACTTAAAATGCATTGCACAACTCTTCTTCAGTGAACCACACTCCATTGGCCTGACTTTTTTGTTAAGGATGAGAATAAATGAGAGATGGGACAATGCTGTAATGTGGTGGGTGACAGAAAAGTTGTGCAACATGTTTTGACCTTGAAATGTAACCAGAGATAGTTCACCAAACCTCCAATACAAAGAAAAGAAAAACAATTCAAATCACGTTTGTCTCCCTTCATCAAAAAGTG
This sequence comes from Benitochromis conjunctus, assembly GCA_015052645.1. NCBI lineage: Eukaryota > Metazoa > Chordata > Actinopteri > Cichliformes > Cichlidae > Benitochromis > Benitochromis conjunctus. The sequence goes on from VOQK01027063.1 coordinate 30,098, forward strand.
GTAATAGTAGACATATTATTGCACTGTAATTCAAAACTTTGAAGGGAAAAAAAAAAGAAAAAAAAAAAGGTGTTTTCTGATTGGCCTGGTGCAAATATCAGGGCTTGAGGTTGACACAATAACAGCACCCGTTTGTCTAATGCATTACATTATAATAGAAACATGTCTTTTTAAGCTTTTTCTGTTACTGTTAGCGCCCTGTGGAAGGTGAGGTTTCAACACAGAGAGTTTGTGGTTCGAGTCTATAATGCAGCTGTTATTGTGTCCCCGTCTTAAACTTCCAACTCTCCTGC
>VOQK01027064.1:0-11546 GCA_015052645.1 Benitochromis conjunctus
CTGATAAAGATCCAGAGGTGCAAAGGTCGAGGCTTTACTGCTTTCTGGCACCATAGACTGCTAACCTATAATAACGCATAGCTAGGCTATCATTACCTGAAAACGAAATAAAATAAAATACTTTGTAGCTATTATGCAGAATAAAACTGGCTAATGAAGAGTTAAGCATAGCTATCACGATATATTATATAAAAATAACAAAAAATAAACTTTAAAGACTTTTTGGTTGCTTGACAACATGACAACCGTTTTGTGAATACGTTCTTTAAGCAACTGGGATGAAAAACATTCTGCAATGTTGCTGCACAACATCGTTTCATGCAGGACCTACAATTAGAGGCCAAATAAAAATGGTTACTGGAAATGGATTTTGTTAGTATAAAAGTATAAATATATGTACTATTGTTAGAATTTTAGGTAAATTTTTTTTAAAAAGACTACAGAAGCATGTTTAAGCTACTGAAGATTTTTTTTTTTTTTGCCATTCATGAGGCCCAATATCAGGTTGGTATCTCAAGTATTTAGAAATTTTGAGTTAAGTATGTCAAAAGTTTGAATTGCTCACAATCAACTTTAAGTTTTGAGATATTTATTGAGTCGAATTTTTGAGAAATGTAACTCAAAATCTTAACTTAGCTGTGCTGTGCACTTTTAGGTAAGTAAAGGTAAGGTATAGGTAAGAAAAGTGTTTAATTTTAAAGGTGAACACAAGACAATGGAAGCTAGTTTCCACAAGTGAAAATGGTTTTTCTCCTGTTGGTGAGTTCAAATTTCAGACCAGTATCTTAAAATTCTCACTTACAAACTCAGAATTTCAAGTTGTGTATCTCAAAAGTTGGATTGACAAAGTAGTTGGAAATTTTTAGTTAGGTATGTTGAATGTCTGACTTAGACTAAGCAAATTTTTAGATACGTAATAAGCTTTCATACAAGAGAAACAACAGTGACATGTCAAGTCAATGTTTCATGTGCAGTGAGTGAAACTAATTACAGAAATCCTGGACACTGGAGTAAATTAACAAAGTGCAGATGTCTACAATAGTTTTTTTTAAGGGCTACAATTTATTTTCATATACCAAACTATATGATGAGAGTATGATTTTGTATATATGTCTTGATGCATGCTCAAACATCAGGTAAGGAAATCCCAGAAAGCGGACTCTCTTCATCTCGATGTAACTTTGGGATTTTGTATACAGTTTATATTTTGGTTTGATATCTTGCAGTAGCTCCAAATGCGAGTTGAAAACAAGAAGAGTAGAAACATTTTCTACTCACTGCAGTTGAATTCATCAGAACCATCTCTGCAGTCTTCTTGCCCATTGCAGTGCTGTGAGTTGTTGTAACAGGCCCCATTGGCACAGGTCTTCTCAGTGCAGTGTGGATAGTCTGCAAACAACAAATAGTTCCTTCATTAGAATTAGAGTTAGAATAACATCATCTGGTGAAGTTACCATGGCCAGTTACATCTCAATCTAAAACTCTTACTGCAGTTATTCTCATCAGAGTTGTCCACGCAGTCCTTTACGTGGTCACATCTGTAATTGCTGGGGATACACTGGCCCTCCCGGCAGGTGAACTGGTCTGGGCTGCAGGTCCGTCCACCTGAACCAAAAACATGAAGCTGGGCTTGTTTCAAAAAGCCACTTTGTGGGAGAATTAGACCTCTAACAATGAGCATAATGTGATTATATAATTGCTTCTTGGTTCCATAAGTCTTTGCCACACTGAAGACCAAACACAGACAGAAATAGTTCATAAGGTAGATTGTGTGTTATAACTGTTTTGTGTTATGAAAAACACAGAGTTAACTTTAAATTCATGAATATTGGAAGACTTACGTTTTAAAATTAGATACTTAGTTTGATACTTAGTGTGGTCAGATTGCTTATTTTAAAAAAACATTTACAGAGTTGACTTTTAGTCATTTTGTATAGTTTCTGCTCCTTTTGAAGTGATCAACAATAACCATTAGAGGCCACCTAGTTTGACTCTTTACTACTTTGTTACAAGCAGACGTTTTTGTGAAGATGTCAGTTTTCAGGACAAACAAACGTGTTTGTGCATTTCTCTGTTCCTTGACACCCCGTTCATTCATTCTGCATACCGCATGTTCTTTCTTCATCTGAGCTGTCGATGCAGTCCTCCTCCCCATCGCAGACAAATCCCAATGGGATGCATTCACCGCTCGTCACACATTTAAATTCCTGTGAGGTGCACGATGGAGGTGCTGCCACAAAGGAGCAAAACACTTGTTTAGGATACAAAAAAATGTACGTCATACAGTTTATGCTTGGCTTCACATTTCTTTACAACTCTTCTCTTTGTTTTATTTTTGTTACATCAATAAGAGCACATGTACCAACCTATGTCTGACTTCATAAAAGGATTTTTTGTCTGTGATTGTTTGCGATGCTTACAACAGTTCTGCTCATCCGAATCATCTGTGCAGTCTTTCGTTCCGTCACACCTCCAGCCTATGTCGATGCATTGTCCATTGGTGCACTGAAACTGATCACTTCCACAACTTCCTGTAGAGAGACAAAATCTTTTTGTTTTTTAATGGCCAGCATGTGTGCTTGACATGCAGATTTTGTTAGAAATCATTTACGAAATGTACATATAAAAAAAAATACATGGACATCAGGCAATTAACTGATATTTAATTGCCTGATGTCCACGTTATTTAAGTAAGATGAACATTTATAGTCTTCTTCACAATTGAGTTACTATGTTTATGAGAGCTACTTCCACCTTGTGCAGCTTCTAAAATTTAAACACGTGAGTCAGCCTTTTAAAGATAGTTAATTAACACCTCAGCAGTCCAATTTATGACCCAGGAGATTATGAGACCGTCATTTTAAACTCATTATCAAAGTTTAATTTAGCACAACGTTATCAGAATCTGTTTACTTAGAAGAAAACCTAGCTATTTTAATTCTGCTTTGTTTGTTTGTTTGCTTTTTTGGATGAAATTTGTGTTTAATCATTTAGTTTTAATTTCAGTTTGGTTTTAGTTAAGAATGGGTTTGCTCTGTTGTTATTTAAAAATGTTAACATTTATTAGATCACACTTTTGGATCACTTGGCTCTTAGACTGCGGGCTTACTTGGTGTTCATAGAGTATTTAAAAGTAGAATGGGAAGCAGAGCCTTCAGTTTTCACGCCCCTCTTCTGTGGAACCAGCTTCCTGTTTGGATTTGACAGAGAGACACTATCTCTACTTTCAAGATTAGGCTTAAAACGTTCCTGTTTGATAAAGCATATAGTTAGGGTTCGATCAGGTGACTCTAAATTCTCCCTTAGTTGCGCTGAAATAGGTGTAGGCTGCTCAGGGTTTCTCATGATGCACTGAGTGTTTCTTCTTCATTCACCTTTTTCATTCACTGTGTGTTTATATACTTCTCTGGATTTAACTGTTAGTTATTATTAATCTATGGCTCTCTTCCTCCCCTCACACCAACAGGTTGTGGCTGATGGTCATCCTTCCCTTAGCCTGGTTCTCCCGGAGGTTCCTTCCTGTTAAAAGGGAGTTTTTCTTTCCCACCAACACCAAAACTCTTGCTCATAAGGGGGTGATATGATTTTTGCCACTTCCCTATTGTTGTGAGTTTCTTCTGTCTTCTTTGGATTATTGTGAGGTCTTAATCTCATGATATAAAGTGTTATTGTGATTTGGTGATTTATAAATAGATAGGAACTAAAATTATTAGACTGAATTAGACCAAACTGCTATAAATTATAACCAAAAACATACCGTAGTTTTCCTTTTTAAATATTATTGTAGTTTTGTAAGTAAACAACATGTTTTCAGCTTTTTAGACATGTACTTTTTAAATTCAGTTAACTGTGAGTTTTACATCAAATTCTAGCTTTTATTGTAGCTAGTGGTTAACAGTATTAACTTGTTTTGGATTTTGTAATGTAAATCGCTCAAAACATTCTACATTTTGGTCAAAAGGTCACTGGTATCTTGCAAAAAACACCAAGTATTTTCTCTTTTATTTTACTGTGTATTGTATTATTTACTTGAAATGAAGAGTGTACACCTACCTTGAACAAGTTTAATACCCTGGAACAGCAGCAAAAGAATTAGAAGATGAAGACCTTTAAGGTCCATAATTTAACGCTCTATTTTCTTTTGGAGTGATCTTGTCTTCCCCAGGTCTGGCGTTAGTTCGACAAAGTATGTATGCTCATGTTAAATCTGTGCCCTCACTCTCCCAAACCCAAAAGAGAATGACTTCTGGTAGGAGATGTATGGCTTAGAGGAACCAGTGAAGCAGTGATCTGAGATGGAGTTATACAGCTTTTTATGGCCTACTATTTTACATAAACTTCATCTAAGATTAACTTTTAATTGTTGGAATGTTGTCTACATCAGCAAGAAAAAGTAAGTAGTCATATTTGTGTAAGAGTATAAAATAATGGTTAACTACGTTGAAGCATGGATTATTGGATCCTTTTAAGTAGCTGAAAGTAGTTATTTCTTTATTCGTCTATAAGACATTGGGATCTCATAAATTTAAAATTTTGTTGGAAATGTTATGACTTCGAATGTCTCATGGTTGATGCTGCCAGGCAGGTTGAGCTGAGTATTTCAGAAACTGCTGATCTACTGGGATTTTTTACAACGATCTAAAAAGGAGAAAATATCCAGTGAGCAGCAGTTCTCTGGGAAAAAATATAGACCACGATGTATTCTAAACTTTTGACTCATCAAAGTAGCCACCTTTGGAAGATATAACTGCTGAACACACCTGTGGCATTCTTTCTACAATAGAAATCAAATATTCTTCAGAAATTTCCTCTCAAATCTGTGGCAGAAGTTCCCATAAATGTGTGGCACTTGTAGGTTGCTTTGCTTTCACTCTTCTGTCCAGTTTATCCCAGACCAACTCCATGGGGTTTAAGTCTGGAGACTGTGCTGGCCACTCCGTGTTTTCAATCTTACTATGTTGTTCTTTTTTCCTGAAGTAGTTCTAGCATAACTTGGACTTATGTTTTGGGTCATTATCTTGCTTTAGGATGAACCCCTGACCAACTGGGAGCATACCAGAGGGTATTGCATGGCACTGCAGAATGCTGTGGTAGGCGTTTTGGTTCAGGGTGGAAATGACATAGGTGTCTCCCAAAAGATAATAAGACAATGTACAAGAGGCATCATTGTGGAAAAACAAAACAAAACAATTCTCAGATTTTATTTACATTTGAGCAAAATGTGTCATATCCAGAATTATTCATACCCTTCACAAGCTGTCACAGTCTCTGGGAAAATCCAAAGTTCTATACCATTCCAAATAGTCCAAGCTGTTCGAAAGCATCCAAATCCCCCTGATTAATTTGGAACAGCTATTTTAATCAACTCAACCGGTGGAAAACAGCAGCTCAGTGAGGACCTGTGGCTGCGCATTGTGGCTGCTCACAAGTCAGGAAAGGGCTACAAGGCCATATCTAAATGTTTTCAAGTTCCAGTGGCTACAGGTAGGAATAATTATGGGAAAGCCTGTACATTTATAATGTTATGATCATATGTTATGATGGTCTGTCTCTCTTCCATTGTTAGTTGCCTTTTTCTCATCATTTTTGTAGCAACACACTACTTTCTGCAGTACAATACTGTTCAACTGATGCTCACGAGGGTATGGTATCACAGTGTGTTCCAACCCTGCAGTTGGAACACCTAAGAATTAGTAGCATCAGCTTTCAAGGCTTGATCAACCTCCACTGCTGCAGAACAGCTTTATATTGTTAACCCATTTTGTGATCCCTGAAAAAGGCCTTTTTGTATAATACTGAAATGTACATTATTTTTCAGTTTTGGGTAACCATACCGTTCTTTTTGAACCCCTGGCGGTTCACCACTTACCTTTGTGATATTCCTAGCTATTCATTGGACTTGAACAACTTGAACTGCAATAAATAACTAGAAAAATTGGGGTGTTCTAAAACGTTTGACCAGTAGTGTATGCCACAAAGAATGAAGGAAAAGGGGGGGTTCATGTTAGTACTATCAAGATACTTAGTAAAGTGTTTATAAGTGTATATAAAAAAATGTGACTTGCCTGAGTATTAATCATACAACATACAACATGCAACAGTATTAATCATAGTTAATGCTGTTGCATTTTGACAGTTACTTGTAGCACTTTTTGCACTATATATATACACTATTAAATATTGTGAGCAATTTGTCAAAACTTATGTAACAATTTTTCACACAGATGGGTATTTCATGCCCCCGAATCCCCCTCCCCTTCAGCACACAGAACCAACAATAACTCAAAGATGCAGCCTTGATGTCAAATTAGTGCCACCTAACTGAAACGTTATCACATTTTCTGACAGCTTCCGCTGGCTTCTTTATTGCACTTTATTACTGCAGTGTATGACCTTGTCAAAGCAATTTGCGCAATTGTTTTATAGCACAAATGGGTATCTCCTGGCAGGAGACACATAAAATGATCAATGCTCTTCCAGAATAAATGAAACTAAGGCTTTAAAGCCTAATGACAAATGCTGCATGAATGAGAGGTCTGTGAGAAAAACCTTCCTGTGAAATTGTTTAAATTAAGTCAGTCCCACATTTAAGATTCAAAAAGACAAAATAACAGAATTTGTCATAATATATTATTTTGGATTGATATTTAACTCTTTCTCTGTCCATATGAACACACACACACACACGCACGCACGCACACACACACGCACACACGCACACACACACACACACTTTAACAACATTAAGCACACGTCCATCTATGACGGTTCCTCATTGTCGGGTCTGCTGACTGAGGTATTCACTATGCACATCATCAGTTGTGGCCATCTTCATGACGTACTCGTGGATGCTTGTTGTTACATCCTAGATCATAGTTCTGACACTCACTAGTCCTCAGCCTCCTTCCTTCTGCACACTCTCAGTGTGAAACCCTCTGTGCATGGTAAGGAGCTTCCTTGGCTTGATGTCAGTGGCTTCTATTGCCTCCTTTGACCATCTGATTATCCCAGCAGGGTATCTGAACACCGGCAGGGTGTAGGTGTTGATTGCTCAGATTTTGTTCTTCACATTCAGCTGATTCCTCAGGATTTGCCTTACCTTGTGTGCTTTTATAATGTTACACAAATAGGACTGACCAAGAACTACTGGGTTCTTGGTCACGTCCTTGACTAAGGCCCTTCTACCCTGAATGTTCAGATTGGCCAGGCAGCCAGCTCTAGGAAAAGTCCTGGGGGTTCCAAACATCTTCCATTTACATATGATGAAGGCAACTGTGCTCACTGGGACCTTCAATGCTGCAGTATTTTTTTCTTCTGTACCCTTGCCCAAATCTCGACCTCAATGCAATTCTGTCTCAGAGGTCTGCAGACCATTCCTTGGACTTAATGGCTTGGTGTGTGCTCTGATCTGCACTGTCAACTATGTGACATTATATATGTGCCTTTCCAAATCATGTCCAATCAACTGAATTTGTAGAAACATCAGTTTCTGAATTTCTGCAACACAAATGATGTATTTCTTAGTTTCCAGTCTCTGAGGTTAGAAGTCATGTGGTTTTCTCATTGGTACATCTGCTGTGCATAAAGTTACTGGTTTTCTTTTGTTGCACGTTGCTGTTATAAATGATATTGTAAATGATATTACAGTGTTTTTTCGTTATACTGTTAATCTTGAACACCTCAGACTTTCAGTACAGCTACAGAAATACTCTAATTCTGTTTCTACAGTGGTTGGATGTATTTGTAATGGGCAGGAGAAGGAGTCCAGATCACTAGTGGATGATTTTGTGGAGTGGTCTGAGAGGAATTGTCTTCTTCTGAGTGTGAATAAGATCATCTTCAAAAGCAAGAGAGTGCCGACATGACCCATGTACATGCTGGATGAAGATGTTGATGTGGTAGAGGAATACACGTATCTGGGCTTCTACATCAACAGGCTGAACTAGAATACCAAGACAGGGAATGAACAGGCTCAATTTCCACAGGATGCAGAGATTCCTTAGTATGTGCAGCAAAAATTATGGAGATTTTCTATCAGTCACTTATGGTTAGTGGTGTGTACTTTGCTGTGGTCTGCTAAGAGCTGGTGACACACACAATGTAACTGGCTGCAAACTGGACACTTTGGTTGAGAGAATTAACATGGATAATCCTAACCACCCCAGAGTTTACAGGATATTGAATAAACAAGTGTTTCTTCTTCTTCTTCTTCTTCTTCTCATCGACAGACAACATGCCTGGAAAGGAAAGCTGACATCATGTGGATGCACAAAGCATGACTCTTCTTTACTTCATGAGTATCATGAATGCTTTCAAAATGTTTGTCAGTAAAACTCTGGTGCCCTCCAGTGGTTAAAAAAACAAACACAAACTACAAATACAATCCTCACGGCTAGAGGATGAATTCTGCGGGAGGATTGTGTGTGCCATTATGCTTTATCTGTGTGTAAATTAAATAACTAGGGATTAAAATAATTAAACTCTCCCTAAAGCATCCAGGAGTCAGATGTGCCTTCTCAGCTAAATCATTGAAAAAACACCTTCATTTCAAAACCAGGTTAGTGTATTTAGCTGCTATATAATGTATAAAATAAACACTAATATACTTACAGTTATTAAATGAGTGATAACAAACAGATACAACACAAATAATAATAATAATAATAATAATAATAATAATAATATACACTCTGTATATACAAAACAGGAAATGTGATTTATAGGGACTTACAGGGCCCTAGTCGGGAATGGAACCGACAAGATTTGACATGAAGGCTACATCTTTGAGTTTCCATTTTTAGCCATACACACACGCACGCACACCTGTGCAACCTCACCACTTGATGCTAATATATCCAACATACAGGTTCTTATCATTTTAACTCGAGAAGAAACTCGTCTCTTTCACAAAAACCGAATTATCCCTTTATTTTACCAGCGCTCTTTAAATGACTGTAACTCCTTCATCGTTTACGCTAGAGAAAAAATGCGAACGGTTTCGAAAAGAAGAGAAGATGTGCTTTTCGGGGATTTTTAGTGTATTACGGTAGCCCAAATCGTTCATTAGTTACTGCTGGCTTACAACAGAAGGAAAACTCAACTCCGCCTAGATTTTAGCATGTGCGCTTCGCACTACCGTAACTCATCGACCATTTGAGCTAGAGAAAAAAAATTACACGGTTACTGAAAGAAGAGAGGCTGAGCTTTACGGGGATATTTGGTGTATTACGGTAGAAAAAGGCGTTCGCAAGCTACAGTTGTCTGAAAAAAGAAAAGTCACCTCCGCTTAGGTTTTATAATGTGCGCTTCGCACTAACGTAACTCCTTGACCATTTAGGCTAGAGAGACATTTCAAACGGTTAATGAAAGACAAGAAAACGAGCTTTACAAAACTTTACGGTGCATCACTAGAAAGCACGTGCAACGACGGTCCAATCACAAGTTGATGACGCACGGAGCAGAGAGGCGGGTGTGGTGAAGTGGCAACGCCCCCAAAAAGGCCTGGCGATTTAAAAAACTGAGTGGCCTAGGCTCAAATTTTTTTTGTACATATTTAGTAAAGTTCATATTTAAAGTTGATGTAGTGGTACATTTTGTTCCTGTTGAATATCAGTTTCCACTTAACTATAAATCTGAGAAAACAGAGTCCGTTTTTTATTTTCCTCCACTTTAAACTGTTGTTCCATTGTCATAGCAATACAATAATGTAAAATGACTGATATTGAAAGCTGAGGTTATTCTGAAAAAAGGGGGCAAAAGCATTTATTTATAGCCCTTTTACAGCCAAAATTACCAAATAAATCCAGGCGGCCTAAATGATGCTTGGTCAATAAAATTTCAATTTATTACAAATATTTAACATATTTACATACAAAAAAGAAATTGTGAATTCATAGTCGAATGAAGCATTCATCAGACAACAAACAACAAGCAGCTCCTCATTATCACATTATAATTGGACATGAGTGTCCAGGTTTCTCATTTAGTTTGAATAGACAACTCTTCAATAACTCATACTTCAATTAACCAAAACAGATTAAAAAAAAATGAGACCAATCCTCGAAATCATGTCTCTAACTTAATGTAAAGCAGTCACGAACAGAAAATATTGGTTTATGACAGCTTGTACTGTAGTCAGTCACATAAGATTCAATAAGATTCATTACATACAGTAATTATAAAACAAATTAAAAACATAAACCTTCAAAAATGTCATAGTATAGTGAGCCTTTCTGATTTTGTACTAATAGCGTCTTCCATCATCGTGTGTGTAGTACGGGTTGCTGTGGCCTTGGTTCTGAGTATACGGGTTGACCTTGGGTTGACTCTGGGCATAAGGGTTGCTCTGAGGTCGAGCCTGAGCGTATGGGCGTATGTCCTCTTGTTCATCATATACCCGCTACAGAGGAAAAAAGAACGAGAGTCAATTTAACACTAAGAAACCAAAGAGCCTGATGAATGTATCTCTTCTTTGGACACACGGAGGCATACTCACCGAGCCACTGTTCATACGTCCAAAGTTTTGTCGACCGTTGCTTGGATTCATCTCCAGGTTGGTCCTGTTGTCCCAGCCGTTGGTGGGGTTGGCAGCTCGTGGAAATACGGATACCCCAGCATTCTGAAAACCTGAATGGCCATTGGCTGGCCTATTAACTGAGACCCCCTGGCTGTGGCCAAACTTGTTAGCAGCCATTGGTTGCGAGCCAAAACTCTGGTTAGTGTGGGGTTTTTCCATTTCTGCACTTCTGTGCTTCTTGGAGCTTTTCATTGATTTTCTGAAATCACAGCAGGAAAAAAATTATAATTGATTATTGCGTCTGTGAGTGTCTGTCAGACATTAACAAATTCTCTTGATTTTAAATGCATTTGCGTCTACAATAAAGCCTAATTCAAAATGAGAAAAACACTTTCTCACATTTATGGGGTGAATGAATTGGTAAGAAACTTACTGGGTAGCTACTACTGGCAGAAGGATGAGGGCTGTGAGCAGCAGTCCCCCGAGCACAGAGCCCACGATTACCAGAATGAGCTTCCAGTCTAATAAAACACAATGAAGAGGACATCAAGACATGGTATTTAAAAACTTTGATGGCATTTATTGTATCATGTGTTGTCATTAATCTTGTGAGTTTTCTTCTGTAAATAGCTGTCATTAAGTAACCATGTTTCTGCTTTTACTCATAAAAACATGCAGTATACTCACTTTCTGAGCAGTTAAAACCAGAATAACCAAACGAGCATCTGCAAGACAACAAGAAGGTTTATTTTAGGATTTATTTTAAAAGGCAAACTTGCATCAATAGAGGACATACAGGAGGAGGACGAGTACTTACTTCACACACTCATTATTCTTTAATTTTTCCCCAGGAGGACAAGCTGTACAAAAACAAAATTGAGACAGTTTGTAGTTTGTCTACATAAGACACACACAGACACACACACCACTTATCTTGCTCAGGAAATCATCTTACCAACGCAAATTCTAGAACTGTATTCTGATTTCATGTAGCCTTCATTACAGGTACAGCTGAAAGTTCCATCGCTTG
>VOQK01027065.1:0-10870 GCA_015052645.1 Benitochromis conjunctus
ATTTGAATTTTTTTTTCTTTTTTTTTCAATTTTTTCATTTTTTTTTTTTTTTTTTAGCTAAATCTGTCTCTGTTTGTGATGATGGTACAGTACCAGCAAAGCACTTTCTGCTGATAGAGAGGTTCAGCAGATAAATGATGAAAGGGATTTTCAGAGAACCGCTGTTATGGCTCTTTGAACTATTTTTACTGCCTTATTTTCCACGATTGCTGGAAGGTCCAACTCTTCTAAGACAACCTTTCGGCACAGCTTTACAAAAGCTGTGTGGTTTGTGTATATTTCATTGTCGGTGTGGTGTGGTGTTGTAATGAAGAGCTGAATTTATTGTCTTGTAGGTACAATATTTACTCTGACACTCTACTCTCAACTGTATACTAAAGTAATGCAGCGAATGTTTGTCCACTGTTAATTATTTAATTCAGCTCTAACACATTCTTTCATTTATTTCCAAAACTTAATCTTCTTTTTTGGCTTAATAGTAAAAAAAAAACCAATCTGTTCATGTTTAAACTATACTAATGTTTTTCAGAAATTAGAATGATATAAAATAATCGACACCTCTTTCTATATATCATTTGCAATAGAAATTTATATTGTTATTTAAACCACTCTTCCTGTCTAAGCAGGCATGTAAAAGAGCAGAAATGTTGTCCATTATCTAACTCCAGAATGTACTATTGAAAAAGGCTTAACTGCTGAGCTGCCATCTATTACAGTGACATGCACTGGACTCACGGGTTTTAACACTTGAAGAGACTCGCCCCAAGAGGAGACTTAAGTGTTTCCTTTAACGAATTAGGCCTGTAAAACTGATGCCTGTCCACCTGGGTCATGTGATTAAGCTCTTCAGCCGGGGTCAGTGTTTTCAATTTCCATTAATATTCCACTATAATATATGCATTTTAGGAGTTGTGACTGCTTGTATTCAGTTTATAATAGCTGTGGGAAACCCATTATCTCAGTTAGACATTCGACAGTGTCAGTATTAAGTGGATGTGAGGCATTTTTAAACTTTCGAATCTATGTGATCTGTGCAAGTTGTGGTTAGTATTGAGAATAATTGAGTTCTTGGATACAATGTAAAAAAAAAATAAAAATAAAAAAGGAAACTGTCAGTTTTTCTCTTTAATAAAAAAAACATTCACAGACATTTTTTCAGTGTATGCATTTACAAGCAGAACAATTTCACCTTAAAAGGCCATACTGTCTAGGATTGTGTGATCATGCACATGTCTGTGTATGTGTGTGTGTGTGTGTGCGTGTGTGTGCACAGCATAAGAAAACATCAGGTGGGCTCTCTGCTTGCCTTCACCACCACCCTGTATCAAATTGAAGGCTGCATTTTTGAATTGGCTTCATCAGTAATACAGCCATCTGTCATTCTGGCAGGTACAGTACAGGACGCATGAGTGCAGCACTCAAAAAAGTATCTGTGGCTGTTTTATGAAACCCATCATCCATACATAGTTAATAGCTCCATTAACACAAGCCACATAGGACTCAAATAATCACATGGTGTTGGGAACATACTAAAACATCCTGTTTAATTAAACGCCAGAGCAAAGCTTTGTTAACGGGGACAATTTTGTTCAAAAGATTTAATGATTTGAATCTTTAATCAAGCTGACTTAAAGAAACGCAACACGTTTAAAACATCTCAGTTAACATTTAAGTATAGTCCGAGTGATTTTCTCAACCCAAGTGAAGTTTATCATATTGCAGTGGCTTTTTCAATTTCCATTTAAGTGTATCAATTATTCTCCGTTTATCCTACTAAAGTCAATATTTTTGGTACTTGACGCGCAATCACTTTGTTTTCAGGCTGGAAACATGACTTCATATTTTCTCAGTGGCGTTTCCTTCAGCCAGTGAGGTTATTTGCTGTAAATGTCACCTGGGATGCTGAGTGACAAAATAATGACAGCCTTTTTTGAGGCAGAGCAATTTCCCAGAATTGAATGAGCAGGATGTGTGAGGAGTGAACAATATGTGCGCTCGCCTCCCGATTGGTCTCTGTCAATACCGTTCTGACATCTCTCCAAGAATGTGTTCAGACAAATAGATCGGACGTCTCACAAACAGACACTGAGAGGCAAAATAAAGATTTAAACGTATGCAGGCGTCGTCCAGTGGCTCCTGTTTATTTTCTAACTCCCTTCGGATGAATGCAGTCAGAGGCAGAAATGGATCGCATTAAGGCGATCTCAGGAATGTTGAACAAGGTTTCCAAGAAATGCCTTTGTGCCAGAATATACTCTAATTGCTGCATAAATCTAACCGAGAGCCCGCTTATACCTGCACGTTCAAAAGATATTAGTTAATTAAAATGTCATTGAACCGACTGGGTTGTGTGACAGAAAGATCCATTCATTCCATTAACATAGTAACTGTATCTATTTGCATGTCAAATGTCAAAGAGAGTATTGAGTTGTGATTTGACAAATGCATGTCTCATTTATTCTTGCTATATGACACTTTTACCAGAGTGAAATTATTAGACTAAGCCACTGTAGGTCATTGCTCTTTCATTTGAAACTGGATGTTTTACGTAAGCTCGCACATGCCGTTGCATCTTTTTTAAGAGTTATTTGCGCGAGCGGAATCATATCTTGTACAAAAGATATTCTCACTGGATATTTTTGGGAAGGGCGAACGTGTACTAATGACAGCAGATGTGCGTATATATATATATATCTTACGTGTTAATTAAGTAGTTCACTGAAAATTATTTTATAAATGTAACACGCTGAAAAAGCGATTCAAGTTTCAGATGTAAAAGTATGCGTTATGGAGGCAGAGTGGCCTCTGATAGTTTTAATACAGTTTTATATCACTGGACTGTTAGAAGTCGTGCATTCATCTGAGCTTTAATGCTGCAGCTGGTTATGTGCTTTTTAGCGATTTATGTAAAACCATCATCTTTGAAAGATAGAAATAAAAGAAGTGGACAAAAGAAATATTTAACTTCCACTGCAAGCTGAAGGGCACTTTGCAAGGTTTGGAAGAACTTTCAAGGATTTCCAAGTAGGCTTAAGGGTTAACTCTGTTATGCTCTGATTGAACCTTTCAAGCTATTGTTTCTGTTTCTCAACTGGACAGAATTCAGTATTTGGAGTTGCACCTTTCTATGGCTGAAAATGACAATGGTTATTCATTTATTTGCTATTTCCGATCTTTCGTTTACCAAATGATTTGTGAGACTCTGCACAATAACAGACAGTAACTGTTAATGATATCCACTGCTGACGCTCAAACCAAGCATCAGAATGGGAAAGAAAGACTTGCTGGGTCATGCATTTTGGTCTACTAGGATTCTCCTCCACATCCACCTCCACAGTTTACAGAGGATAGCATCCACTGATATCCACTGGGCATAAATGCCTTGTTGATGCCAGATGTCAGCGGAGAATGGTCACATATCAGCAGTGACTCAAATAACCACTTGCTATAACCAAGGTATACAGATGTGCATCTCTGAATGCACAACAAGTGAAACCTTGAAGCAGCAGAAGACCACACCGGGTGCCATTCTCATCATGCCTATCCACATGGGCTCACCAAATCAGACAAAAATAAATAACGTGAAAGCAGTGACCCATCATATCTTGTCTCAGCAGTTCAGGCGCCTGGTGGTGGTGTAATGGTGTGGGAGATATTTTCTCGGCCCCTGAGCACTAATTAAACACCTCAACCCACCTGAATATTATTTCTGACCATGTCCATCATTTTAAGACCATACTCTGCCCATCTTCTGAAGGCTGCTCTCAGCATGTCACAAATGTCATCACAAACTGGCTTCTTGAGCATGACAGTGAGTTAGCTGTACCCAAATGGCCTCTATAGCCAGCAGATCTCACCATGTGGCTGTTGTAGAATGGGAGATAACATCATGGATGTGAAGCTGGCAAATATGCAATAACTGTGTGATGCTATCATGTAAATATGGATCAAAATCTCTTATTTGAATCTGGGCCGCAAATAATTAAGGCAGCTCTGAAGGCAAAACGGATGCCAACCCAACAACGGCAAGGTGTGCCTAACAAAGTGGGGAGTGAATTGTACATCTGCTTTTAATAATAGTTTCTAAAACAGCAGTATTATTAAAATAAGATTGTGAATGCATTTTGTACTTGCTGCCACGGTTACCGTTACTATTAACAGCACCAGTCTTTGAAATTTACACAAAAATTTAATAAATTAAATTAGATCCACCATTTTTTACCCTGAGTAATGTGTTTTCAGGTTACATTTTCTTAGTGTTGAGACCAGTCACGTTGAAAGAAAGTGTGGCTGGTCTGTGTGTTATTCCCACACTATGCTGTCACACTCAGCTGTGGTAGGCAAGGTTCTCCTATCAGAGTCTCAGAGCAGCTTTCCAAAGGACTGACACAAAAGCAGGGAGTCATAAAACATTCAACATCATTCAAAGTCTCCTCTCCCATGCACGCTTAGACATTGTGACAACAAGAGTGTCGGTCCAGGAAGCACGCTTCAGGAAATCTTTTTTTTTTTTCTTTTTTTTTTTTGAGAATAATGAAATGTAGATGGGTGGAAAAAAAAAACTTGTGGGAAAAAAATATTCCGTCTGACACTTTTTACTGTCACCCATTGTCTGGTGAAGTCGTTCCAGCAAAGCTGTAATCTCATACTTTGTCAAGCGTAAAGAATTTTGTATCAGTATAAACTGTTTTAAGTGGAAAGAATGAACGCACATCCTGTTTTTAAACAAGGGCGTTGTTGGGCAAATCGCACTCATTCGGACGTGATTAGATACCGCAGGCTTTGTTAACATTTGCAATCAGCT
This sequence comes from Benitochromis conjunctus, assembly GCA_015052645.1. Taxonomy (NCBI): domain Eukaryota; kingdom Metazoa; phylum Chordata; class Actinopteri; order Cichliformes; family Cichlidae; genus Benitochromis; species Benitochromis conjunctus. The sequence continues at coordinate 4,805 of VOQK01027065.1, forward strand.
CCTTATGCAGATGCAGCTTTCAGAACGAAAGTCTGCCCCCGAAATGTGTCACTGTCGGTGTTAATTTCGCTTCTTTATTTTATTTTGCATGAGGTTTTTAAAATGTAAGTGTGCCTTTTTTCCCCCCTCTTTCTTCACCTACGAGAGCACACAGCTGCGAGGCAACTCTGTGAAGAAAAAAAAAACACAAAAATAGGTTACCATGTGTTGAACTGTTTAAGCTCTGAGCAGTGGGTTTGATGAATTACAAGTCAGTTAGCCCATTTTGCTGACAGAATGCAAATTTATTTATGACCCTGAGACTGAAAGAAAATGAAATCATCATATATTTCCAAACGCTCGTGCGGTGTTTTAGATTAGGCGGAATCTATTTGGGATGGAAACACATTCAATGAATAAATTCTCTTTTGGAACAACTCTACAGTCAAAATTGCCGGGCTTTCTCTTAACAATCGAGTCCTTCCACTTACAAAGTGTGCGGGGAATCTCCATGACAGATAATCTTAATTTGAGGGACATATCTCGATTCCTCCGAGTCGGGAGAGGTGTACTTTGAATCAAAAACACAAAATCAACTTTAATTTTTGGAGTGTCTGCGTTTGATTTATAGTCATGGAATAAAATGTGGCCCATTTCATATGATTTGGTGGTTATCCCATTTTACATTTTCATCAAATCATATTCTCGGGCCATATCTGTAAAATTGAGAAATCATCAGAGCTGAAGTGGTGGGATATTGGAAGTTCAGCTTCATCAGCAGTCTGTGCTGCTGAAATGAGAGACCTTCAGTGGGCTCCTTCATCCCACCCCCACACCGCTCTCCCTTCCCTTCCCTTCACTTTCTTCCCTTCTGTTTTTTAAACTCCCCATTTCTCGCTCTCATTTGGTTTTGCTCCTCACTCAACTGCACAAGATGTGGTGAGATCACACGGAGGCTATTTTATCTCCACTTGTGTGAAATAATTTAATTAAACAAAGTCACAGCTATGCCTAGCATATCCAGATCATAACATTTTTACTAGTGTATTGAGAGCTGCAGCAGATACAGTAATAAGGAGTCATGTTTCTAATGTAGCGGCGATGATAGCTGTTACAGAACTCGTAGATAACCTGTGCTAACGTCTTTTATGTGAACCCTAAGTATAGCTGTGTGCACTTTGATTTCATTAAGGTTGGGGGAGTTGGTCATTGATTTATTATAGTCTATATTTTTAAAAAATAGAAAGAAAAACACTTGAGATGTTATGATGTGAAGGCATTACATGCTGTTCCGACATTACTAGGTCTTATTTGGCTCCAAATTAATTTCCCTAACCCCATATCAATAATATTTAATTAAACTGATACACTATTGATCACCATACAGTCATTTTTGCATGGTAATGAATGGTTAAAGTGCTGTGGCATGCAAATCTGAACCCCAGTTTCATTCTCATTGGACTGCATCCTTATAAGTGGTTTGCAATGTAATATGCAATCCACTGATGGCTTATTAAGATCTTTACAGTCATTTAATCTGAGACTGTGGTCAATTATATCTCTCTAGAGTAGCATTGCAGTTTAATTTGATATAAACAAAACAACAGGCTGTGAAGCTGTGGTCATGATGGAAGCTGATACACCCTCCCTCTCTCTCCACAAGTCGGTGCTGAAAGGGAGACTAGGTCCTGCGTTGCATCCTCCTCCCGGGACTTCCTGTGTTGTTTGCAAACAATAAATAATATTAATTTCATGCTGGACACCTTTTTCGGATCAATATTTATTGACTTGGTGATTCCCTCTTAATAGGTTGCATATCCTGGGAGTGTAATTGTACAATTTTAGGGAAGGATGCCCAACAGTTTATTAATCTGTGAAACAGCAGCATGTCAACGTCACACCCAAGTTTCCTAATTTCTTATCAAGCCATCAAAGCCGCTCGCGTAGCTGCTCTGAGTAAGTCGAGGTGATACAAACGAAATGATGGCTCCGTCTTGGTTTTGCAATTGACTGCAGGAGAACAAGCTGCTTCAAGTCTGGGGATATTCTAAGTCAAGCCAGTGGTGGAGAGAAAATTAATTACAACACCACAGATCGATGAACAACTGAATGTGTCAACTCTCCAAAGAGCTGTGATTGCTCATTGTAGTCTGATCGAGGGAGCAAAAGAGAGAGACGCTGGATCCAGAAGACTGTGGAAGAGGTTATGACCTGCCTTGACTCGGCAAGCTGCTCACCACGGCAACAAAACACACTAATAATTCCTTTAAGCACATGTAGCAAGCCCTCCTTGTTTTTAACAGAATAATATGACCAACTGTGCATTTATATACAGTGACTGGAAGAGGCAGTCTCCAGCTTGCAGCGTCTGATAGGACTCAGAGCAGATTAGCAGAATGAGAAAGATCATTACGAACAACCTCACAAGTGACCAAAGCTGAGTCATTCCCCCTTCCATTCAGCTGCTGTACATCTGCCTTCCCTGCCCCGCCACATTCACGCTGCCTGTCAGGAGCGGATAGTGAACCATAGGGCCTTTTTTTATTTCAGCATGTGCGTGCATGTGTCTGTGCTTTGTTCTGCCATTCCGACTGTGACTCTGACCTTTAGCGAGAGATGCTGGATAGAGAGAAGGTCTTAATGAGTTTGCATAATAGCTGAGCTCTATCTAAGAAATCATCCATCTGCATGAGCCCCATAATTAGCTGGTAAGACAGTGGTCCAAGTTCTGTGCTTTCACTTATCATTCTGCTGACTAGTATGTGGGAGTGGAGAAATGGATAAACAAAGATACACTCCCCACCACCACCACCCCTTCTGAAGTGTATTAATAATCTGCTGTCGATTTTTGGCAGCGTTGTAAAAGGCACGGCTGAAGAGTCTGATAATCACTCCACTGACACCCCCAGAAAATGAGGAAAAGCTATCTGGAACATAAGTCACATCCTGGTGTGAGTTTGCTGACAGGTGTACACTCTCACGGGAGTGCTAATCCTCGTGCTTCTTCGCCCATGTTTGTCCATCACTGATGCACACGCAGACACACACGGACAAACCAGAGGCATATTTAACTGAAACTCAACGACATGCAGATGTGATCTGTGTGAATCTGTATGCAAAGCACCCATGTGATTCCTATCCTGCATAGCTGAATGTCATATCCATCATTTCATGTAAGGCAGAAGATGTGAAAAAAACAAAACACTTGGGTGGATGAGAATTAAATCATTTCCATATTTACGTGCTTTTTTCCAGCGCGTGGTTAGTTTTGCTTATTATAAGATATGTAAATGTTTGTCTAAGAGAAAGCAGTAGGGCGCACTCAGGGCGCTCCGATCCCAGCGTGCAGGCAAAATCCGTTCCTGGTTTTGCGCCTCCGTCCATCGCAGCTTATACCTTCCCTTGACTCTAAGCACTCCAGCATTGCTGTGCAAGCAGATGTTCTTTCTCCGATGCCAGTTCTCTCCCTTTTCGCATTTGGAGAAGGTATTCTTTCGCGCGAAGGCTGCAAAGTGAGAAGAAAGAAAGCAAAGAAACACCCTCGGCTCCGAGACGGAGGGAGAGTTGTGAACGGATAGCTGCTTTTGGAGAAATACAGTAGACTACAGTAAACCCCGCGGAGGCGAGAGCGAGGCAGCAGTTTATTTACCACACCTGTGATGCGTTGTTCTGAGCAACGAAGACGCACGACCGGGATACTGATGGCCACGCTACGGCAGGAGGATATGTGCTGAGGAAAGGACTTGGGCGTGAGGGGAAAAAAAGAACAGGCGTGAAGTGCTACAGAGGACACTATCCGGACCTTTAAAAAGCCCAGTGTGCCCGTGTTTCGTCTCTGCTCTCTTCCTTTTTGTAAAACTTAGGTGATAGAAAAAAACCCCACGAAGATGCCCTTACTTCTGGGCCCCTTTGTCCGCTGTAGGCTCAGCGCCACGCTCCTTGCGCTCTGGCTCGTCCTCTCTGGCTTCACCTGCACTGGTGGTGAGTTGGGCTACAATTAAACTGTTTCTGCTTTTTATTATTTGTATTTTATTTTATTGGTGAACAGCTTTTTTGTGTGTGTTGTAGACCCTGGAAGGCTTGCACGTGATAAGTTGTTTGCTGGTGTTTTCGTCGAAATTCCGGTGCGCACGCTGTTGGCGGTCGTTATTATTCCCTAATTTGCTAGCACAAACACTCGTCAATTAGCCTACACCTTCAAGGTTACGGGGGTTCAGACGTGACTACCAAGGTTAAAACTTACAGACAAATGCCAAATAACCTCGTCCAGCTTTCTTCTTCGTCTTCTTCTTTTAAATTCTAAGCAGCAACGAGAAGTTTATGGCACACGTTTTTATTCCTGCTGTCATGTAACTTGGGGCTAACACCTGCCTGAGAGAGGGGAAAATCAGAACTATAATAAAAAAGATGATTGGGGCAGACATGGGGCCCGCGGACAATAAAAGCGAGTGCCCGGTAACGTCGCGCTCTTTTCCTCCTGCCACATAAACAACCTTCAGTAACGCCACCCTCGTGATTGTCTTATTAAATCTCCGAGCTCTCTCTCTCTGTGTGCGTGTGTGTGTGTGTGGAGGACAGAGCGGACCGAGCACACCGTAGTGTAGTCACAGCCTCTCCGGCTGGCTGCAGACAGCATCGTTCAACTCCACGTTTCTCTCCGGCCAGGAGTCATTCCTGCTGCATTTGCAGTATGCTGACAGCTTTACTGAGTTGGTAGACGACCTACTCGCACTGATGAGTTAGATTTTATGATGTGGCTTGGCCAGACGTTCTCCGATTGCATGCAAATGTGCTAAACAATCATCAACAAGCGAGGTGGGCTTAAGCACCGAGCATGGAAGTTTCTCACAGCAGCAAGATCCCATTAAAAAAAAAAAAAAAAGAGCTATAAGATACTCTTACTCTTTTGATATAATTTTTTTTTCAAAAGGAAAAAGGTTCTCCTCATGATCACAACCAGCTGTACAAATGTCTCTTTCATTTTTTTTCAAATCCAACTCAACCAAGCGCTTTTCACTGACTCCCATTCACCATGGTGCACAATCAAATCAGCCATCTAACGTCCACATTAGTTATGCAGCCAATGCAGTCAATTTGACTGTTGCCCATAACACATTATTTCACAGTTCAGCACTTGGACTGTTTAAAGCACTTTATTTAAACATTCCCTCTGATGCTAAATATCACCCTGACTGTGCCACACAGCTGGAAGCTGCTGGTGAGTATCCAAAACCCAAGAGTTTCCACACACCATTTGCCTCGCGCTCGTTTCCAAACTGTTAACCTTGCTTTGGACGGAAGGCAAAACATGTTAAAGTTGCTGTATTTGTGTCTTCTGCTTCAGGACACCAAGATGATGAATTCAGCTGGCTTTTTTTTTCCCTCCCTTGCATTAATTAGGGTATAATTATGAATATATTAGGATTAAATAAACAGTCATGCTCGAGGGACCGCCATATATCAAGCTAAGTAAGTAGCAGTGTGCTGGCGTTTACAAGTCAGTTTGTGATTCATGTTGGAAGTGATGTGTTTTGATGGGGTTCCTGGGTTCTATATGGGTGGCGTGGTGGTTCAGCGGATTAGCACCGTTGCCTCGCAGCAAGCTGTTTTGGTGTGGAGGTTGCGTGTTCCTGCCGTGTTCCTTTGGTTTTTCGCTGCGTGCCCTGGTTTCCTCCCACACTCCAAAGACCGGCGGTTGTAGGTCGACTTTCAAGACTCTGAATTCCCAAAGGTGTTTGCAGTTTCTTTGTTCGCTCTGTGATGGACTGGCGCTCTAACCGGGGTGTTTCCCTGCCTGCCACTCACTGCTTTCTGGATAAGGCACAGCTTTCTCATGACCCCTGAAGAGAATATAGTATGTATAGAGGGAGATGGATGTGAGGTTAATTGTGAAATTTCTTCTCACTTCCCCATTCGTCTGCATTTCTTCTGTATCACATTTCCTTCCAGACCGCTCTTCTCCATGTTTCAGTCTTGTCACTCTGTTATACATCAGGTCAGTACAGGCAGCCCTCCAGGCACCCATCACAGCTTAGTGGCCACTTTTTTTTTGTGTCTTTTTTTTTTTTTTTTTTTTAGTCTAATCTG
>VOQK01027067.1:25109-47874 GCA_015052645.1 Benitochromis conjunctus
AAGTCCCCCCCCCCCCAAAAAAAAAAAACACTGAGCAGACATACTACGCGCTGTTTATGCAGGCAGTTTCAGGAGAAACGCATATGCCGACAACGATAAACTGATATCCTTCTTTGGTAGGGTTTGGTTGGTACATTTCAACCGGTTGTAAACCAGTTCCAGTTAAGGTCAAGTAACCACTGCCCTACCCACTGCAACGTGCTTCTTTTATAAACACTTGATCAGACAAGTGCCTTTCTATACAAAACAGACAAAAGTGCAGCAATGTTGCAACACCAATGCAAATCTAAAGGGAACACTCCCAACTTCAGTTATAAGTTGAGCACTTTGGCCTTGAAATAACCTATGTTCCTATGACAAAAGAAGCGGGAAACCTGCCTTCAGATGTACAGTCATAACAGCGCTTCTGATGTTAGTGTAGATTTTAATTTCCACCCATGTCAGCCAGCTATGCAGCTCCAACGAGTGTTCATGTATGTGACAGAGAGCCAAAATGGATGTGTGATGGTGTGATAATACCAGTCCAGTCTGACAGGCACCGTGCATAATCGCTTCAGGGCAGGAATTGCACAACAATGTGGGTCTGGGTAATGCCTGTGGTTTGGGGCCCTCAGCAGCGAACCTTCCCATTAAAGTGTTGCTCTGTTCACTCCTTGTGTGCCTGTAGCTGGTTCACACACATATATAAGCTACGAGAAACTGACGGGACACCAAATTTGCACGTGTGAAGAAGCGCTGAGGGCTTTCACTTCTTATTTCTATGGTGAAATTTTTTTAATCCATACCACAGTTCCTCTTCTCACACCATAAAACAATGCTGAGGTCTTAATGGTAACCCCACAGAGGATTTTTTTCAATTTTCCTGGTTGGTGAGAAGTTGTGAAAAGAAGAAGGGGGGGAAAAAAAAGAAAAGAAAAAAAGCTCACGTGGTTTTGTCTTGCTACTACCAAACCCATAATCTTAAAAACAAAACATTCTGACTCATCCTAAATGACTGTTTACCTGACAACGGCACTGGATGTCAACGTCATATTTTCAACTCTAGCGTAAAGCAACCTGCGTGGGCGCCACTCCTCTGTAAGGCTGAATGAAGCTCTACTATTTACCGGTATCTTTTATATATCACTTCTACTCACAGTTACTGGACGCTACAATCACTGAGTGATCTCTCTCCGGAATAATCTGGTCCTCAGCCAGAAAAAGAACTGACAAAACAAAACTCTGGCAGGAGTGCTGCGGAGCTCTGTCATGCCAGTGTCTGAGGCGGTGGTAACAGCCGTGCACACATTTGGCATGATTTGTTTGAAATCACGAAATGAAAGGGGCACTTTATGGGGTTTTCCAGTTTCCTTTCCAGCGAGATAAAGGCTCTGTAAGTAACTTAGCAGTAAGTTACCAGTTGTGGTCCTGGCTACGTCACTAACTGAGGATAAAAACATAATTTCTAACCGGTGTAGGTGTAGATTCACATTCAATGGCCATGCGATGAGATGTTTTTTGTTGCTGTTGTTATAAAAAGTTGCACTTGACATAAAATGCATTGAAGAATGATTCATTTTTCTCAGGTTTCTCAGTAAAATGTCTCATTGTAGGCTCATTCCTGGCTGCATAGTTTTTGCCAGACCATCTGGAACATCTTGCCAACCCCATAAACTTACAAATGTTCTGCTTCACAGAAAAAAAAGTACAACTTCTTTGAATATATTACATATGTTTTTTGTATTTTGCTCTTTCATTTCAGAACGGAGAAATGCTATAATGTGATTTGGCAGCCGAAGAAGTGACGTGAAATCTGAAATCTTTTCTTTGGGTGAGAGCTGCAAACTGTAAAGCCTATTGGACTGCGACAGGCAGACGTGAACGCAGAGAGAAGCTCCACACGGGATTAATTGCTGATAGTCATGTGAGGTTAAAGGGATGTGACTCGATAGCTACAGAATGACTTAATTCCTAAATAAAACACACGTGCTCCACATGCAGATTTAAGCATCCAAAAATCATTTGACAGCAACGTTGCGCCACACTGACCTGCTTTCCTGACTGTTTGTTATTTCAGTCTGGTGACCCCTCAATATCACAAAGTGTCTCTTAGTAACAATAAAAGGCAACAGAGGGTAATGCTAATGCCGGCTCTCAGAAGTAAACAAATACGGAGCAGGACAGAAGGAAAACGTGGCATTGTGAAACAATGTGTGGAACTACTAGTTTCACACTATTGCTCAATCAAGTTTGTGTGGATGAGCACAGTTACATCACATCATGTGTATCACGCTGATATACTACGCACAGCCAAAACCACCTCAACAAGTGGATCTACTCACGTCAACCGAAGAAGACAAACATTTGCTGCCTGTTTGAAGTGTGATACATGTCATTCTTTTACAGGATTAGATATTCTAAACAGTCCTCGGTTTCACCAGTGTCACCTTTGAGTCTTGGAGGACAATCTGAATTGGCAAAATGGTCAATTAAAGGGTCAAATGACTGATATGTTAACTGATAACAGGTATAATAATTACTGCAGTCCTAGGCAGAGAAGATTAAAGACTAACAGGTAGCAATCATCAATACTCACAGCTACTTTTTAACACCCCTGGTGCGCCAGCTACGGTGATTCACAACTTCAAAGCACTAAGTGATACAAAAAGTGAAGGGGAGAGGCGGTCGTAAGTGGATACTGGATTAAAATCAGCTGGGGAAAAAAGGAAAGGCAGAGAATCACGCCACAATAAAAAAGATATAAAAGCCTGTGCTGGAATGTTCCCTGTGTCAGCCTGTCTGTCTGCCATCATGTCTGTGCATCTGCCAGCAGCAGGGCTTTAATTATGAGGCCCAGGTTATGTGCGCACACACAGTAGACTAACGTCCCACATATCTCTAACACAGTGCCTCACAGTTCCGCTGACTAACCAGTGGCACCAGACTTTGGCCTGCGGCTCCCTGATTCCAGTAAATGTCTTGTTATGCAACTCCTAACAAGTATCACCCAGACTGAACTTAAAGCATTCTGGGTCCTCTGCTGTGTTTTCTCTCCCTTCTCTTAATTTTTCTCTGAAGACAATAAGCAGTTAGCTCCTTGGGGGTTTGCCATGGTAGAGCTCGGGTAGTGAGGTGCGAGATGGAGGTTAGTAACCCTTCAAAACGCCAAGTGTGGCCCCCTTTGTGCTGAGGCAGAAAACCAGGAATGGAGAGGCAGGCGGCGCAGTCAGGAAATGGGGAGGAGGGTGAGGAGAGCTCCTTCAGCTCTATGCCTGAGAAACACAGCTGCCCCTCATGTCTTGGGGCAATGCCAAGGTTGGACTCCCTGATTGCCTCGGGGGGGGGTGAGAAGTGTGTGTGTGTGTGTGCGCGCGCGCGCGTGCGTGTGTGTCGTGTGTGTGCGTGCGTGCGTGCGTTTCCAACCAGTAGACACAGGAGGACTGCTGTTTTATCCAGCTATCTGTCCTACTAATACACATTCAGACCCAGAGAAACAAACCGCCTGTGACTGGTGATAAAGCACCACCAGCTTTCTGCTCACTCAGCTAGAATACCTAAATTCTTAGCTTCTCCCTTTCTTTGAGCCATAGTCCTGGTAAATCCATTTTAGATAGCAAGCAGCAATCTGATTCGCCTCTGCATCATCTGCAAAAGTTAAAACCATGAAAAGAAAAACAACAAATCCTATCACCGATCAATTAAACTTAAAGGCACTGTATACTGCAAACCAAAAGACATTTCTGAGACCAGTAATCTGTTTCTTTTAAGAACTCAGTTTTGGGTTAAACCATTTCTAGCAATGAGCTGGAGCTCATAATGTACTGGAATAAAACACACTCACACTTTTACTACAGTCAAATCATGACTGTTGAAACAGAAGATAATATCAGATTTCATTCATATCATTATATCTCATATATTCGACATCACATTGTAGTTCAAGCTCCAGTAATTTTAACTGAAAGGCTCCATAATATACTTGATCTGTTCAGCTGCTTTCTAACAGCATTACGTTTCAGTTATGAGCTTAAACTACCAATTTAAAGATCAGCCAATACGAGCTTGCAAAGCTATCAGATAATAACTGGCAATAAAAGAACTGGACCTATACAAAGGAAAAAACACACCGAGAAGTAGAGTTATTATTTATAGAGTTATTACAACAATACAAAAGAAGTATAGAGAACTGGGTGTCACTGTTAACGATTCCAGAGAGTTTATGGAGGGTTTCTTTTTTTGTCTTGATATTTTTGAGGTTCATTTGCTACAGAATAAGTTTGTCACTTTTGCTTTTACCATCAAAAAAAAGTTTATTTTGACAAAGTTTCACAATCTGCATTCTTTATTCTAAACAGGTCCATGGGATCCATGGCTCTTGATTACCTAACCACTACACAACCTATGTGATGCTAACCATGCTTACTGTAAGACTAAGATGGTAAGCGGGTTTGGAGTCAACAGGTGCATTTACATAGTAATGACCCTCGTGTCGCTCGCTGTACAATCTGCTCGGACCTACGTGTTTGTCTGCTTCGGCACCGTTTGCTTTGAGACCCGTGGGAGTGTTTACCAGCGTGGGCTGAGGAATTTCAGGTCATGAGAGCATCGAGCACAGAGAACACCCATGACCAAATTGATCTGGTAACTGACATCAAAGCGTACCTGAGCCATCCAGCTCCATCAGCGAAAAGCAAATATTTATCCTGCAGTGACGTACTTATAGTAGAGAAATACACAAAAAGAACAGACTTTTGGCATATATGCAAGTGTCTGTGTGTATATAATATTCCCTACCTAATGCATGCATATGTTTTGTGTGCATGCAGCAATATGAAATCCTGATTGTAATGCTTATAGTGATTTAAGGAGTGTGATTTTTTTTTAAAGTTAGCCAGTCTGCAGGAGAACTGGACATATTAGGAAAAAAATATAAGCAGTTCTGCTGAGAGGTTTGGTGATGCATCATTTGTGCCATCTGTTCTTCTTCCTGTTGGATGGCATCCTGTGCCAGGGCCAATGTCCAGTCCACTCTGAGAGCTTCTCCAAGCTGGTCCCACCTGGCACAACTGTCCTCAAAATTCACACTGTCACAGACGGCCTGAGAAGTGTGGAGGCTGCCATGACTCAGTTCAGACACGACCAACTGTGTAGGATCAGCAGCGCTGAGAATCAAGCTCAGCCTCAAACAATTAAGAGTAGATAGCTCTAATCATAGACTAATGGCAGCTTCACGTGCTTCAACCAGTTCACTTAAGGGGAACCACGTCACCTGAAAGATCAGTAACATTGAGAAATAATCTTTACCATGTTCTGAGACACTGATCCAAAGGTAAATTACAAGTAATATTTTAGGGTGTTGAGCAGTCACTGCCTTCCTAGAAACAAAGCATTTGGGTTTTGCTTTTGTCGTTGAAATCTATCTACGTCAGAGGCCATGAAAACAACTTAGTCCATGACTTAGTCAACCAGTGCTTCAACCCACAAGCCGCAGAATATGTTCTTATTCTGAGTGTTTTAATATTATCGTGAAACCTCAAAGGATAAAAATCTAAAGTTATTTGGCAGCGCTGTAGTCACCAGATTGACTGGTTGATCGATATGCTCTCATCCAACAAAGCCTCTCGTTTTTTCGACAATTGCTGGTGTCAATCTCGCAAGGATACAAGTGCTACATCAATAGCCATTCAGGATTAATCTATTCTTTTTGGTAGGGGGAGGAACAGGAACAGGCTACCTGAGAGAAACAGAATGGTCTGAACACATCGAGATGGCCAGGTCTACCTTACAAATGTTAACATTTATTGAGCGGTAACTCAGCACCAAATCATGGCCACGTTTTGTTCAAATGAATGGCCACAGGTTGTGTGGAGACTTTGCAAATAGTTTGCATTTCACAGCTCAACAACTAATGAGGCAAATTATCCAACGCAGTATCTTAAAAGCTCTGCCTCAAGATTTTATGCGAACCTTCGTGCTTAACACTTAAGTGTTAACATGTGAGCATATCAGTGTTTGGTCTCTCGTGCAGTGAAAAAAGAAAACATGCAATTTAGCACCACTGACACGAGGCCGATTAGAGCTACTCCCTAATAGCTTTAGTGCTGATATAGTTCTATTGTCCAAACTCATAATTATGGACAGGTGCACTGGTTGACTCAAGCTTTTTGTGTTTATTTATAATTCGTTAAAACCAATGGGCAGATTTGTTTTCCCTTGTGATGAATCAGTTGTTTAAAGACTAGGCACAGTTTCAGCTGACAAAGTTTCTCTCTGATTAACTACAGTCCAATATTTGGTTTGAGTGCTTTTGTTTGTATGTCTACAGTCCTTCTGGAATGAAGTCTGCTACACAATTTACATATTTTCATACTTCCATCAGGTCATTTCACCCAGGGCCAAATAATACATAGCAGGACTAAAGAGCACAAAGCCTTGTCTCTGGAAAAAAAAAACCCCATTTTGCACATTTTAAAAGGGAACAGTGATAATAAATACAGCTTAACTGGATTAAAAGATTATTCTTTTTATGTAAAAAAAAACAAAGAAAAAACAAAAACGCAGGACTCTCGGACGCTATATTTAAACATCATCATCATCATCTTTGGCGCAGATACGTCTCTCTATCCCACCTTATGAGTGGGGTTGCTTTGGAGAGACAATGTGTGACGGCCCCCCTGTGTGGAAGTGAGAGGAGAGCTTTATGAATAACTCCCCTCGCAGCCATGAATGGCACTTTGCTTTCCCACAGTATTACTCAGTTTACACCCCCACCATGGCAGGATAAGCCGTGAGCCCAAGCGGTGGCTGAGCCGCCAGTCACACGCAAAAATGTCACACGCTAAATGGAAGCAATAAAAGTGAGAAGCTTGATTTTTGGGGGGTTTTGTTTTATTAATGAAGTCACAAGGACGTATGAAGACTTTGTCACTGCGACTCTGCTGCAGTCTCGAACACTCAGTCACTTGTCATATCCAGTCTCTGCTGCATAACTTCTTGATTACACTACAATACAGTGCTTTGCTCTAAGAAAAAAAAGGTGTGTTTTATGGTCACTGGAGTACTAGTGCTAATGATGACACACACATAACCAAGTAACCAGTCTGCTCATCCAGTTTAAAAAAAAAAAAAATGTGTTTATTGATAATTTGCAACCTGAGACTTAACATGACTAACACTATGTGGGTGTTTCGGCTTCGAGGTATCGGCTTACCACACACTGCCTACAGATTCTTGACTTGATTATTTCTTTTAATTTCCATAAAAATGCAGCATTCCTAATTTTGTTTTACTAACAAATGACATAGTATTAAGGATGACTATCATCCCTTGCTCACTGGGAAAACATGCTTATATGCATGGTAAATATAGAGGACACAATGACGCATTGCACTCAAAAGTTTCAATTGTTGTCTCACTTGTTAACAGGCTGATAAAAACACACACATTTGATGTTAAAAGCACCTTGCCTACAAATCACAGCAAAGCCAGAGAGCAGCACAAAGCTGGAAGCTTTTAGAGTATGAAGGCATACAAAGAAGAAGTGAAGGGGAAAAATGGCTTCAGGGACAATATCACCAACCTAGCAACACATCTGTCCAGTGCCTGCTTTGTTTACTGGGGGATATTTCACTACACCAAAGGGGGTTTTTCCACTCTCATTTAATTTGTCTTCACAGGACTACACTTGACAGCCCAACACGAGTTTGTGTCCTTTCTGCAAACACTAAAGTCAGATGAATGGATGAATACGTGGAAGGCAAGTTTATTGTGGCAGTTTTTGGCAAAAGAATGCGGGTCGTGTGTGAATGATTAATTAGGGAAAAATATCTGTCTACAAGTCCGATTTAGTGCAAACTAAAGAAGAAGAAAAAAAGAAATTCTCTCTAGCCTTTGTGACTGATCTGAATGTGTCATCTCTCAGCACATGACTCAAACATGGGATCCTGCTGACACGGGAACACAAAAAACAAAAGCTTTAAATTTCATCGGCAGCCCAGACAGCCTACAACACTACAACAGAGGGAAGCCATAATAAATCTCTCACTGTGTGGCTACAGGCTCAATATGATTTCCTGCTGTGAGAGTAGACTGTCATTAATTTACTGTCAGACACCAATGAAACTATGTGTCTCCAAAGAGAGGTTTACGCCCTTCAATAGTGTTCAGTGGGAGGGCCTGTCACACCACATCAGAAATTTTAAGTCCCCTCTTGCGTAATGTTTGGGACAGTTCCTAGGACACATGAATGCTGGTATCTCCTTACAACACAGATGTATAAATAAAGCCTCATTCAGTGCTCACGCACTCCGACGTGGAAAACTGTGATTTAGCCTTAAAAAAAAAACTGAAAGAGGAGACCTGTCTAAATGATTTTAAGTCACAACTGCAAACATTTTCTGAATAGTGCACTGAGGGAAGCATTAATTTGGGGACGAGAAACATTCAGTTTAGTTGGGATATTCATATCAAGTCAGATTACTGACTAAAGCTATAGTGACATAAAAAGGGCGTTAAGTGGATGGATAACAATGGAAGAAGACATGTGAGCATGAATGGGACTAAGTGGTTAACAACTTAGCAGCTACGCAACTCTTTGTGCATGCTTTTTGTCAATGTGGAAACATCCCACGGAAAAGTATGCATAGGGAGCAAATCGTGTATTAGCAAAAGTCTCTGCAGATGATGATAACCCTCGAAATGATGATGGATGATAAAAATAAACAACCCTGACCGAATGCATTATACAGTCACAATAAACCGACTATTGAACACCACAGACAAGCCAGAAATCCCTGGAGGGGTATTACAGTGATACCACAGGAGATAAAAACATAGCATTAAGCACAATGAAGCCCCTGTGAACCCACTGTTAAGTACCCACAGACACACCAAAACTCCCCACTGAATAACGTTTTTATTTTTACACAAGAAGTACCACAAGCAAGTGCTTTATCAGGCGCCGTGGCCATCCATGAACACACGCACACACACACACACACACACACACACACACACACACACACACACACACACACACACACAGTTAAGAATAAAAAAAACCCCAAGTAGTTACCTTCCATCCTGCAGAGCTGTTGCTGTCTCCTTTGTCCTTGAAATAAGGCACACTCTTCACCATCCAGTCATAAATCTGAGAGAGAGTTAGTCGGTTCTCCGGAGAACTTTCGATAGCTTTGGTTATGAGGTCTGCATATGACATATTCCCCCATGCGTTTCGCCGGGAGGAGCTGCTCTTCCTTTGGGCAGCGGCAGCGGCGGCGGCAGCGGCCGCCGAGGACGACGAGCCGACCGGGGTGGAGAGCAGAGGCACCTGCTGCTGCTGCTGCTGATGCGGGAGTTGCGGGTTCGGGTGCTGCTGCTGCTGATGTTGCTGCTGCTGTGGAGGTTGCTGGTGGACGCAGTTCTCCTGACACTGGAAATCAGTGCACAGGATGATGGGTTTCTGCTCTGTGAAGTCCTCGGTCTCCTCCAGCAGGCTCAGGTTGTTGATGAACTCGGTGTTGCCGACGGGTTCCTGCTTGACAGATGGGACCGGTGAAGAGGTGTTGGAGTCGCCCGGGTTGATAAACTCCGGCCGGGGCAAGGGCCAAGTGCACGACCGGGGCCGCGACAACGGTTCAAAATCGGGGTCGATTTCCACCAGGTGTGGCTGCTGAGGCGCTTCCGCCATGGTCGAAAGGTGAGTGAGAAAAATGTTACAATGTCATGTAAATGTGGCGAACCTGTCGCTCCTCAAAAGCAGCAACTTCGCCTCGGAGACGTGAGCGAACGCAAGATAAAACTGACCGGGAAAAGAGTGCTCCGCTTGGGCGCAGGAAACAACACTGAAAGTTACATCCCAAGTCGATAAAAAAAAAAAATACAAATAAAAAATAAATCAGCTGATTAAAAGAATGACTGTTAAACGTCTTTCAAGTAAAGTAAAGTCGAGTACGCGGTCACAGTGTGTTGACCCGCTGGTTTGTTTTTGTCCTACAGACGCTCTGTCTACTCCTCGTACAGCCTGTTGACTCTGTGTTGTACATACAGCTTGTGAGGACTTACTGGAAGTATCGTTTGTCAGCTGACACCGCCCACATTTGACTGACAGTAAAAAAGCACCAATAAGCCGCGTCGAAAGACTCGATGAAAAAAGTAAACCCGTGGAGAGCAAGCGTGGAAGATTTCCCTGTTTACTTTCTAAAAAATTAAATGTAATTTCTACAGAAGAATTATATCCATTGCTTCTCCCTAAATATCCTCTATTCAGGTCAAAACTTAGCAACCCGAAATCATTCATTATTTACGATTAAATAAGAGCAATGGTAACAAAATATTCTGTTAGCACTGAAAGCAGACGACAGCCTCTGTAAGAGTAATTGTAGCGTGTGCAGTAACATACAGACAGGATCTACACGTCTTTATAACCTGGAGCTATTTTTGGTTAAAACTAAAACTGTGCCATGCAAATTTTTAAGCACTCAACTAGAAATATCGCGCTCTGTGGGCTGTGGCCTGTGGCTCGGGAAACGTGATTGGAGAAATTAATGGATTCCGCCGGGCATCCACAAATTTTAGATCCAAAAGTCACACAGTGAGTCAGGAAGCAGACCTCAAAAATCCACGAGGAAGGTCACATTAGTTGAACATTACTGAGAATCCGTGGGTAGATTTTAAATGTGCTGTGCGTGCAAGCTGTGATAACAACTGGCAGGAAAATTACTTACCTGATGCATATTTGTACTTTGGCACATATCGCAGCTGCTTTTAATTTCGTGTACTTTAAATTCAAGTACTATAAACATATGTGCACATGTTTATAGTACTAGCATATAAATAGTATATACATGGCTGCACTGACGGCTAAAAACAGGGCTATTTTTATGCCTGTCGGCTGCAGGCGGTACTTTTGTTTGCTCATGCTCCTCATCCCAAACTTTACTAATAACCTAAAAAAAAATAAATGCATAATCCATTTGATATTTATGCCTCCCTGGATGATCTGGTCAGCTATATTTGTCACAGAATCGATACTGTGTACATATTTTTTATAGTTTTGATTTTATGAGCAAAACAAGGTCTTTATAAAATGTTCACAAATGATAAAAGGGAAAATACAAACTTGAGGAAGGGTTAAAAAAAACAAAGAAGTTAATGGACTCGTTCCTCTCATGATCTGTAGCTCTACCGCTTTGCGACCGTTTGATGGAGCAGAAGCTGTCTGGGTGTCTTTAGCCAACTGTGGAGTAGGGGGACACCTTGTGGCCGTCGTCAGGCATTACAATTAGACGGGGCATTATTCACATAAAACGCATTTACTGGCATAAATTCGGAAGTAGAAGGTAAGTAAATTCGGGAGAGATCGTTCTGTCAAGATTGCGCAGTTATGTGAGGAATTAATACACGACGCATTTACGTTATCACGTAAGGTACTCCACTGAACTTAAATCTTGGGACGTCTTCCTCTTAATATCGCGAAAAAACTTGTAATAGACACGCCTCTCCGCATATTTATACCTCTGTTAAATCTATCAAGACATTCACAGATGATGTTACGATGCAGAAAGCTATTTCATTCAAACCAGAGAACAGTCACAAGACAGTATGATTTAAAAATAGAGCCTGCTGCCAAATATGACTTTAACTCGGTGATCAGTAGTGTATCATATACCTAATTTATATCTCGTATAATTCAACTATTACCCAATTACTTAGTTTTACGAATGAAACTGTGTTTAACTGAATGTGTGTTTTTCTCTCTAGCGTGAACTCCTTGACCGTTTTGCGCTCGGTAGGACGGGACAATTTCACGCGCCAATGAAATGAACTCATCGGCAAAAAGGAACTACATTAATAAGGCACTTTAGGTTGTTGCATCCACCAACACTGAGCCCCCACGGACAACAGCACGGATGAATAATAGGACGTCTGAGTTTTGTCCTGTGTTTCTTGAATTTGTAGCTACTTCCATTCTGCGAATTCAGATCATGTGGGAACTTGCTACGCGGTGAGGTGGAGTGAAAGTACAGCAACGCAGTAAATGCTCCCACTGCTGTTCTTTGCGAAGGATTAACCTCAACTAAAGCGATTACAGGTAAGCACCGTGGCCTCCTTTTACGTGCTTCATTGTCCTGACTTCCTCTGTTAAAGCAACTTATTTCTAATCGGAGGCTCATTTTTAATCTCTTTTGCGAGAAATGTCAGGTTTTGTGATTGCGTGTGAAAAAAGATTAGGGGAAGGTTAAATGAATGAAAGCCATGTGGATATTTTCAGGCTCGTGTCCGTTAAGTCGCGATGGCTCCACACCCTGTAATTCAGGCGGTCATCGACTTCTCAGCAGGAGCTGCAGGTGAGTTTAATGGAAAGACACAGAGGTATTTCTCGCCACTCTCATCAGATTGAAGGTAATCACTTCAAACGGCTTTGTGTTGATTTAAAAGTGACCCAAACCCTGGCAGCAAAATGATCACAGCATAACACCTACCTGATCCCCTCGCTGTGGGCGTGAAGGGTTTAGTGCTGGCTATCATTCAATTATTATTAATTTATTAATGTAAAGAAGTGAAGAAGGTTAAGTTTGCAAAAGTCAAGAATTAGGATATGCTCAAAGGTTTGCAGCAGGCCACATTTATTTTAACACTGATCGTCTTTAACACCATTTACTGTATATGTAAAGTTGTTTGTCTACAGTTTAGTCAGAGGTTTACATGCTGTACACTCATCGTTGACATGAATGTCATGCATGTTTTCAGCGTTTAATGATTTCTTTGAGCTGTTCTTTTTCTGGGGTCAAATAACTGCACAACATATTTATTTAATGATTAAAAAAAATAATAAAACAGTAATTCTATGGATAGGCTCAGGTTATTTGGAGTTTCTCTTATCCTTACAAGTTCAAAAGTATACATAAAGAGTGAAATACCTACATTCACTCACTAAAATCTTTTAATAAGATACCTTGTTGAAGGTTGTACAATGTCTTTTAACTTGATAAGCCTATGGCCTGTTAACTTTTTATTAGTGATCATGATTGACAACAACTGGTTGTTTCTTTTTCCCAGCATAAAAAGGATTTCTTTGACAGCGCCCATTAGATTCAGTAATCTGGAACTGATTTTTGGCACCGATGTCAACTAGCACTACAGAGGAGGAGTGATCATAAAGGGAGTAACATTTTTTAAGTGGCAGATAACTTCAAATACAACGTTTCGATCCGCTTAACACATACCAGCAAACACACAAACTGTTTGTGAGCAGTCTGTCACACAGTGTGTCTGCGAGCTGAAGGTACAGCTGCTGTATTTCCCAGCGAGAATGAGAGATAACGTCACTCGGAGATGGAGAAAGATGTAAGAAAGAAAAGAAGGGAGAGGAAGAAGAGAGGTTGTATTTAAAGGTAAGGACTGCTCAGTGGCATTTGTTAAACTGGAAATTTAAAGCTTCAATGTAATGTTCTTATTTTTAAATCAGATATTGGATCTGTGTATGATTTGAAGTTATATATTTTTAAAAAACACCGCAAAGGAAACTGAGGTGTACTTTTTACTTTGTGTTATTCAAAGGTTGCATGAAAGTACAACGCAGTTTCATGCAGGATAAACCAGTTTGCTTTCCCATGCTGTGAATTTACAGTAAATCACCGTGTTGGACTGGTGCACAGCGGCTGTAGTGTTCATGGTCAGTGTTAGGTTACATCAAGGATAGGCAAGGTCGATTCACTGAATTCAACCTTCATACATACTGCATGCTGTCAGTATAGGGAATGGAAATAATCCAAGATAGCTAAATCCACAAAGAGCAGTAAATCACATCAACTCTACAAATTGTGCCAACAAAAGTGCTCAAAAATCCAGCCAGAACTGCCAGAAGTTTGCTAATGGCTACCAACCGGTGTAACTTGTAACTGGTTGAGGTGTAACTTGCACTATTTGCTTACCAAATACTAGTGGGGGTATTATGTATACCTTGTATATGTTTTTTGACACTGTGCGTATTAGAGAAAATCCAAAATAAATCCAAACCTGTGCACCCAGTTTTTGTTTTTTAAAGTCTTTAAAGATGTATGCTGTGCAATTCTTCCACCCGGGAAAAGGAACAGTTAAAAAAATAGTTAAACCCCCAAAACTACAGTTTGTTGAGATCAAATATTACGGTCCTACATACATACATACATATGTATCTAGTTGGGGAAGCAATGACAATAAAATTCTTTTCTAATCTGATCTGATCCTTTTTAATCTCTGAGTTCTTCTCAGTTATTCACGTCTTGATGCCCTAACTCAGGTGGCACAGCCTGTGTGCTGAGCGGTCAGCCATTTGACACAGCAAAGGTGAAGATGCAGACGTTTCCCACAATGTACCGCGGCTTCATCCACTGCTTCATCTCAACGTGCAGGCAGGTGGGACTCCGCGGTCTTTACAAAGGCACAACGCCAGCCCTGTTAGCCAACATCGCTGAGAACGCGGTGCTCTTCTTGAGTTATGGGCTCTGCCAGGATGCAGTCCGCTTTATATCAAGGATGGACAAAGGCGCTGATCTCAGGTTGGAAGATATTTCTGACTATTTACATAATAAGCTGCATAATGTGTAACAGACTTCAGTGAGGAGAGCTGGATATAGCAACATTCATGTGAACCAGGACTCTCAGGTTTCAGTGTGTCTTGAGAGATTTTCGGTGGTTCAGTCCTCCACATTTGCTTCCTGCTCTGTGACTTGCTGCCTCCTCTTTTCACTCCCTGTGCAGAAAAGCATTTCATCATTTACTGAGATGCAACATGATAATCATAAGTGGGTGTTCTCAGACAGTTTACAACTTTAGTTTAAATGGGTTTTTTTGGCAATTGAGAACTAAATAATAATTAAGTAAATTCCCCAGAATAATAATTATCTATTGCAGCCTGAAATAGAAACTAAATGAAGAGAAGTGGTTGGTAGTGATGCTCTTTAGAGACAAATGTTAAAATTGATGGACCATTTTTAAAGGATTTAAGTTGCTGGGATATTCATTTTGATTTTATTGCAGCCTCTTTTTTTTTCATTCAATGAATTATAATGAAAATACTGCCATTAATATTACATGTTGAACCCACTTAAGTCATACTCAGCCAAACAGGCTTTAAACTAATTGCATTTTTAAAATAACTTTCCTTAACCAGATTTGTATTTTGAGCTGTGTGACCACTTTAAGAAATACCTTTTTTCTGCAGTTGTGCCACATTGCATTTATCACAACCTAAGTCTTGATTTTATGTCACAATAAATAGTGATCAGCATGCTGGGAATGTTTCTTTCATGTAACTGGAAAGAA
This sequence comes from Benitochromis conjunctus, assembly GCA_015052645.1. Classification (NCBI taxonomy): domain Eukaryota; kingdom Metazoa; phylum Chordata; class Actinopteri; order Cichliformes; family Cichlidae; genus Benitochromis; species Benitochromis conjunctus. The sequence continues at coordinate 40,395 of VOQK01027067.1, forward strand.
AACGATTTGTTCAGAGTGACTCTGAGTCTTTGCTTTGGCTCTAGGTTTCATGATAGCTCTGTGACTAAAAATATACGTTGACCCCTAAACTTTGGCAAAATAAAAAAGGCCCAAATGAGTGTAGTTGATCATTTTCAGATGGCCACACTCTTCCTAAACTGTTCATTTAATTTTGGTATTGGAATTTGGAATTATGAAATACAGCTTATAAAGTTGACCTTTAAGCCTCTAGCCTGAACTTGGATTTGAGCTTCCTAGAAGCAGGAAATCTGTAATGCTGTAAAGTTATATGTTTTAGTAAAGCATATTTAAATGTCTGACCAGTGAAATGCGTGTAACCTTTGCACTTCCTCTAATAGCTCTTTGGGAATCACCTTTAATGTACAAAATTGTTGTTTTTGGTTGTCAAACTGTTATCTTTGTGATTTTCCATAGATTCAACTAGAGAAGCTGAAATAGATTGTGTTTTTGTAACAGGCTGCTCTGCCTGAAGACACAGTTTAGAAGTGGCTCTTAGAAGTTGTCTGCTATATGTGTAGACACAACACTGGTTCATCTCATGAGTTAAGTGCCTTTTTATGCTTGAATAATTCATAGGTCAGTGTTAAGCAAACGAAAAAATACATTTCTGTGAAACTGATCAGGTACAAGGACTGACTGAAAATGACTGAATAAGCAACGAGTGTCTAAAGAAAAACTTTGAAAGACCTTCAGAAATCTTGGAGAAATATTGCTCAAGATGACTTTAAAATTTACAAAAAAGCCTGGCACATTGGAAGCAAAATATTTGAAATTAAATGAGAGTGACTCAAAACCTTTGCATAGTACTGCATGTTAAAGTCATAAGTAGACTCAGCACCTTAAAAATCCAGACGGTGTAGCACATTTATCTCTGTAGCAAATGAGTGATATAATCACAACACTGGAAAACCATCTTGGGAACAGTCATTAAATCGTTTTCCATTAAGAGCTCTTGATCGTCAAGAGACATGCCTGTTATTTGTGGATCCGCGGTCAGAGCAAATCTTAGCACTGGTTGCACGAGGCAGAAATGTATGTTCAGTTCAATTCAATTCAATTCAATTTTATTTATATAGCGCCAAATCACAACAACAGTCGCCTCAAGGTGCTTTATATTGTAAGGTAGACCCTAAAATAACACATACAGAGAAAAACCCTACAATCTTATGATCCCCTATGAGCAAGCACTTTGGCGACAGTGGGAAGGAAAAACTCCCTTTTAACAGGAAGAAACCTCCGGCAGAACCAGGATCAGGGAGGGGCAGCCATCTGCTGCGACCAGTTGGGATGAGAGAAGGAAGATGGGATAAAAGACATGCTGTGGAAGAGAGCCAGAGATTAATAACAAGTATGATTCAATGCAGAGAGGTCTATTAACACATAGTGAGTGAGAAAGGTGACTGAAGAAATAACACAGTGCATCATGGGAGTCCCCCAGCAGCCTACACCTATCGCAGCATAACTAAGGGAGGATTCAGGGTCACCAGATCCAGCCCTAACTATATGCTTTAGCAGAAAGGAAAGTTTTAAGCCTGATCTTAAAAGTAGAGATAGTGTATGTCTGTTGAATCCAAGCTGGTTCCATAGAAGAGGGCCTGAAAACTGAAGGCTCTGCCTCCCATTCTACTTTCAAATACTCTAGGATCAACAAGTAAGCCTGCAGTGTGAGAGCGAAGTGCTCTAAACCTTTGTATGTAGCATGTTTAAATCTATATATCAGAATTTTTTTGTGTAGTTATAAAGACTGAAGATGGGGATGTATGAACATTAAAACCCTTTACTCGACTCTTATCTTCTGTTGTACTTGTTGTCATTGCTCATCAGTGATCTTCAGAAGGCATCTGCAGGGTCTTTAGCTTCCATCTTCTCCTCCTTGGCATTATGCCCCACGGAGCTGGTGAAATGTCGCTTGCAGGCCATGCATGAAATGGAAGCATCTGGCAAGGTGGCAAGAGGGCAGAAAAGGTAAGTGGAATTCAAAACCTGGCATGGTTATGACAAGAAACTTTTTAGTTGACCAGAGCTGAGCTAGACTTTGTTTTCTGGGATGTCTTCAGCACAGTGTGGACTGTGGTTAAGACCGTGTTGAAGAAAGATGGCCCATTAGGATTCTACCAAGGACTGACATCCACCTTCGTGAGGGAACTTCCTGGTTACTTCTGCTTCTTTGGAGCCTATGAATGGTGTCGGTCCACATTTGCACGACACATGGACACAAACAAAGATGGTATAGGTATGGTTATATCATCGTCTTGTTGTATTTATGGTATTTTTGCAGTTTAACGTGTTTGTGTGTTTCTGTGGACTCAAAATAATTTCTGCCTTTGCAGGTATTCTTCCGCTGATGTTCAGTGGGGGATTTGCAGGAGGATGTCTTTGGTTGGTGGTCTATCCAATAGATTGCATAAAGTCCAGGATCCAGGTGTACTCCTTAGCAGGGAGGCAAGAGGGCTTCATCAAAACCTTCATGGGTGTTATACGCACTGAGGGTAAGGTTTGAACATGTATGCACAGATGAATATAAGTGGGTTTTCTGATTCTCTGCGTGGTGATTGTGGTCTTTGGAACACATGCTATTGCAGGAAGTAACCCAAATGGCACTTTGAATACGTCGGCATGTGTTATATTTCTTTATGTCTGTGAACATAAGTTAAAAAGTGTCAGCAGTGTAAGCAGCAGTGGGTAACAAAACTTTACAAGTGTGTAGCTGTGATCAAATTGAAGGCCACATTTGAAGATGGGGATGGTTCTGACCCACAACATGTAACTGATCTTTAAAGAATGTGGGACGTGGACTTTAACTGGGACTTTAACCCTTGCTTTTGGCACCCTTTACTGCTTGCTTATAGGTTAGGGCACATTTGTCTTCAAACTTTGGCCTTTATCTTGATGCCAGGATGTCATATTCAGAAATCAGGAAATAATATCTGAGCAGACAAACCTCCCCACTTCATAGGAGGTGGGTAACAATAAAAACAGTCTCTCACAATCTCCACCAAATCACTTTTATTGTCACATCACATGCGGAGGTACACTGGTACAGTACATGCGAGTGAAATTCTTGTGTGCAAGCTTCCCAAGCAACAGAGGTGTGCAAAAATATAGCATAAGTACATTTGACCTTAGAACTGAAGAAGCTTCTCGGATGAGAGGTGAAACGTCTTCGAGCAACTTAAAGAAGTCCAGACGCTTTTTTCTTTCCAAGCTCCTTAGACTCACAATAATTGTTTTCTCTGTTTTATAACCTTATGTAACATATCAGAGATAAATGAACTGTAAAACACTGTTCTGTGACATTGCAGCTTTCATAACTGTTATCTGTGTGATAAGGGTACGTTGACAGACTGTCATTTTGACATATTGCTAATTGGTCCATGCTGTTTTTTCAATCTGTGGAGAACAGTCTGTGCAGCTTCTGCCTTTTTGTCCCGACAGGGTTCACTGCTTTGTACTCTGGCTTAACTCCTACAATGGTGCGCACCTTCCCTGCCAATGGAGCCCTCTTCCTGGCTTATGAGTTTAGTCGCAAGTTAATGATGGATGCCGCTGGTGCCTGATGCAATGGATCTCTCCAACCGGAGCAAATATTCTGCTCAGAAAAATCCTAGTAACAAGAAAAGTGCTGTATGTGTAATATGCTGGTCACAGTCATTTGAAATGAGGTATTAATCTTGAAAGGTTTTAGTACTCCCACTGACCTTGCTGTGGCAGTACAGGATTACTGGGTGTGCGTGAGTTTCATTTGTTCTCGCCTGACAAGGAGCAGAATGGGAAGGCATGCATAGTCACCACTCATTTTCTTTCCGAGGCCATTGTTCTTTCATACCTGTTTATTGTTTTGCACTTCATTCACTGTTAACTAAGGATATTTACTTAGTGAGAAAAACCTTTATGTTTTTGCCAACTCTTTTATTTTCACTTCATGTGAGCCAATAGCTGATGTGGAACACTATGATCCTGTCACTGAATAATTATTGATGTAAGCAGTCACAAAATATTATCCAACTAAATTTTCCTTAACCAAATTTGACTATTCCATCTCGATTTGTTTTTTGAAAATTTTGATTACATTTGTTTTAACTGGAAACAGTTTTGCCCTTTTCTTTGGAATATTAGAACTAATATGTCTGAAGAGCTTTTGGGATCAGTAAATCAGAGCCACAATAAAAGCTGAAACATATGGGAGTTATTTGGAGTAAGATCTCAGGTGTTAAAACGTCAAGAAAAAAAGGGGAAGTACAAACACTGCACTTGAAAATGACCTTGTCCTTTTGTTAAGTCCTTAAAAATAGATTACAGTTGTATTTTTGACCGATTCACTTTAATAAAATTGGAGCATGTATCATAATAGAGTGCAAATGCATTTCAAATAAATGTTATTGGAAAAGAGTAAGGAACTGTTCTACAGTATACCCACCTAATACAGCTTACTGCCTCTTATAAACAGTGTTGGAAAGACATCCAGGTAGGAAAGACTTCCCTGGAAAGACATCCAGGGAAGAATAAAGGTAGTCACACTAAAGACGAGAAACTGACTTTGAAGCTCGTAAAAATATACAGACTTAGTTTTTTTTTCGTTATACACAGTATTTCCATTTATGTCTGCATAATTTTTTTGTCTGTATCACGTTTTGGTCGTTAAATCCAAAGAAATGAGGGTGACACTTTTCACAGGACTGTATATGCTATGCATTTTTTAAAAAGTGAAATTATTGAAATTGAAAAAAATCAAATTGAAGCAGGAGTAGTATTGCTGGTAGTATGTAGTTTAGTTTTAGTTTGTTGTGAAGCAGGATGACAAACTAAAAGTAAAAGAGCTCTTTACACAGCCTGCACCTGGGGGTGTTGCCTGGTGTGGTAGACCCCAGCCTCTATGGATGTTGTATTTGGTGTTGCTGGAGTTCCTGCGTTGATGTATGAGCAAAACATTTATTTTACAATTGATTTACAATGTAAAGAAAATGGGTTAAAAAATGCAAAAAGAAAAAAAGACTTCAGGTTCACCGTGGCCAAAAAAAAAAACCCAAACAAAAAAGGAACATGAAGTTACATATGTTAAAACAAAAGTACAATAAGTAATCCTTGGCTGGCCAAAAAACAGGAGAAAACTTGGAAAATTAAATTAGCCAAACATCTATTAACATAAATAGCTTTACCAAACAGCAGAATCTCATGAAGAGGCCAAAAAGTCAGCAGATCTAACACTGCCATACAAATAACCTTCTGTATAAAGTTCAACATAATCTATATTCCATGAAATTGAATTTTAAAGGCATAATGAATCCTTCATTTTGTTAAAAAAAAAAAAAAAAACTGGGGGAAATCCGTGGGGAAAACATGAGGAAAACTACCACATCGTCTTCTTTGAACATCACCTCTCATGTTTCATGACTCGGATACAACAATTATTTATTCACAAGATGGACTCAGGTGACAGACTGCTGGACTTAAATGTAAGAAAGCACAAGAGCTGGACTGAGATAGCTTTTCAACACAAGAGCCACATAGATGCTGGTTAAACAGAAATGGTTCATGTTACATCTTAGCAACCCAAAGGTGACTTACAGGGCAAGCCTTCCTCACTATTGTAGAAAGCAACCGGTGTTAAGGGAAACAGACCGCACCCGCAGAGAGAACAGACACGTAAACAAGTGCAGTACTGTTCTAGCTTGCTCCATTACTCAGACAACCAATGATTTCTACAACATCCAGCACAGCAGAGATGGTTACACAGGATAAACTGCGGAAAAATGATGGCAACATTGAAGGTAAATACTTTTTATGACCTGTTTTGTTAAATTGTAATTGTTTATTTTTGGAATAAGGGATAGAAAATGAGCTGAAAAAGTCTTGGTAAGGGTTGCTTTTTCTCCCAAGAAAGCTTATGTTCAGAATTGTAGGAGTTGCATAGGACAGCTGTGTTGTGCAAAAGTCTTGTGCCTCACTTCATTTCTTTATATTTTGCTAGGGAAATGTGTACAGTAAAACATATAGAAATGTGCAAAAGTACATTGGGAGTATCGTATTTACTGTAAGGCAAAAGCACTTTTCTCATCATCTAAGTGCTTTCTGTCTAACATCGGGACCAATTTGAGGTTCAGTATTGTGCTCAGGGGTACTTTGGTATGTAGACTGGAGCAGCCAGGGATGGCACCACCAACGTTCTGATTAATAGAGGACCTGCTCTCCATTCTGAGCAACACCCACCCCTAAATATATTATTCTTCAGCATTGTTTAAGTAGTCCTCGGGAAAAATTATACTGGCTTCTTATAAGATATTCAAAACTCTTCTTTGGATGCTGGCTGTCTTTTGTTCCATTCCCACACTGCTTCAGCGATATTGAGGTCCAGGCTTTGGGGAGGCCAATACATTACCAATAGGGTTGAATTGTGCGTTTTTCTATTTGATCCAAACATACTGTAAACACTTTTAGTGTATTTACACTGTGCTTGGATCAAAAGCTGATTGTACTTTTCACATATTTCCATCGGTTTTGATAACATCTCCAACACCACTCAGTCAAATGCAGACCCAAATCATGAACTGATTTTTTGTCCACTTCTGGTTTCTTGGCTTCCAGTGAAATCATTTCTGATGAGGCTTCAGTGAACAATAGATGCATTTATCAGGTCCTGCGTCAGGTCTTTGCTGGAATTTTATTTCTATTTCTTAATTACATGATTTTCAGATACAGTTCATCTGCTATAGATTGTTTTTAGGCCTGCCACTTCTTTCTTCTTCCACTTGTCCACTTTGAAAGACACACTCCACGCTACGCTGAAATACGCCAAGTGTTTGGTTTAAGTTGTGTGTTATGTGTAGGCACAACACTGGTCCATTCCTTCAGTTAGGGTCCCTTTTATGATTGAATAATTCATACATCAGTATTATGTAGCAAGACAAAAAAAAAGAAAAAAATCCATGAGGACTGGACTGAAAATAAGTGGAAAGCAGCCAATGTCTAAAGAAAAATTTAGACATGCCTTCAAGCCTGGTGAAAAGTTGCTCAGGACCAAAATATAAAGAAATGATGGGTGGCTCAAGACTTTTGCACAGTAAATTTAGTAAGAATACTGACTCTTCAGTCCACAGCATAGATATTCAAATATTTTACTTATTGCCTGCCATTTGTACTAGAGTGTTTTTGTAGTAATATTCTAACACATTAGTCATAGTCCCATAATCTGTGAAAAGGAGGAAAGTAGTGAATTAATAATTACCATATATTTACCCAAAGATCCTTTACATACAGCAGTCATTTGGCATATTAAAATATATCTTAAGCACATTCTATTTTAACATCATTTATTACATTTCAGTAAAATGGGCCTTCATTAGAAAAGCATTAGTTGTCACCATTTATCATAACTGGCTGGTGTATTGTTAACATTAGAGTAAATAAATTAAGTTACCCAGATGTATTAGTTCTGTGTCCTGTCTAAAAGATTCACCTGAAA
>VOQK01027067.1:55036-67182 GCA_015052645.1 Benitochromis conjunctus
AAAACACCACCAAGCTAAGCTAAGCTAAGCTGTAAAACCAACCAAGAGGTTTTATGCTGTTAATGTTGCTAAAGTCACACGAGCAGTAAGCAGTATTGGTGAAACACTTACCACGATCTGCTCATCTGTGCTCTTGCGGAGAGCTTCTTCAAATCGCTTTGCTCGATCTCTGAGACTACGGTTCTGAAATGTCAGTGTGTCCACCTGATCCTGATGACCATGGATATTAAACTGTTAATGACTTAAATAAACTATAAACCATGTCATACTACGAATTTTTAAGGAGAACTCTTAACCTGCAGTGACAGTCTGATCTTTTCAAACTCTTCTTCCAAAGACTTCCTCTGTTGTTCATGGGCCATCTTCAAATCTGACACGAGAAACACACACCATCATCTGTCTTGACCTGCAGTGACTCAGTGCGGGGTGGCAACAGGTTTTAAAAGGGGTGCTTACTCTTCACAGTCCTGGCATGCTCCTCTTGCAGAGTGGCCAGTGTATCATTGTGAGCCGTCTCCATCTCCATCAAGGACGCCTCATGGTTCTGACTCATCTCCTCAAGCTGCAGGCGACAATCACAAAAATAACTCATCAGCGCTACCCGCTGTTCACATACATGTGTGTATAAACACTATGCAATGCAGTATTTTCTCCCATTTTTGTTTCTCTTTAATAAATATTCCTGTTAATATTTAATAAATTAAAATACCGTGCATTGCATTCTCACTTCTCATATAAGATGTGGATAAACATGACAGTGCATACCCAGGCTGCATAGCACAGACCTGCTCCTGCTGTTTGAAGCGTAGCTCTTCCAGCTCAGCTCGCTGCAGGGCCTGCAGACTCTTCGTCTCATCCACGTGCTGTTCTTTCAGGCGCTCCTCCAGCGCTCCCAGCTCCTTCTGCTGCTGAGCCCGCAATCCCTGCAGCTCAGACTCGAAACGATGCTCCAGTTCCTCCTTCTCCTGCTGCAACTGCTCCCAGTGTGCAACACTGACGGCTGGAATAGAGACAGAATAGAAAAGAAACAGACAAAAGAAAAAAAAAATCCAGAAAAGACAGGCAAGTCATTTTGACTCTACACAGTCTTGGTTTTTCTTTATTTTTTTTACTTGAAAAAAGTAGTTTTAAAAGTAAGTAGGGTACATTTATAAAATTCTTTATATATATTTAATTATATAGTATTTTATTATTGCTCAAAAAAGTCTGTTCTAAAGTGTGACTTGAAATAATGTCAACATAGTAGGTTTTTTTGTTGTTTTTTTTACTGTAAGGTGTGTGTCTGGTATATAATGTTCAGTCTAGGACTAAATCTAGACTGCTGTCTGCAAGGTGAATTCCCACGGGCCACTTGTTCCTGCTGCTTGTGGTCAAGCACTGGGTAATACATCATGGGTTGTGAGCGATGAGTGACTCACTGCTTTCTCTCCTCCCTGTGGTGCCATAACTGTAACGCCGTATCCCACTTACCCACTTCATCACGGATTCTGGCAAGCTCCAGGGACAGTTCCCTCTCCTTCACAATGGCACTCTCACTCTGAAAACACACACAGCGACATACATCTTTAGACAGTGCAAATGGATGGATTTAGGTGCTTTTTGTCAGTGCAGCGGTGAAAATCAAGCATGTAATTCCAATAATGCAAGATCTCTGTCATACATGCTAACGGTGGCTGTAAGAGAGCATGACAAACAATGCTAGCAGGTCCGGTTTTTAATCTGCTCCCACCAATTTCACTACAGTTTGTTAGGCTATAAAGCTCAGGTGAGTAAAATGTGGATGTGTTAAAATTAGCTTTTTTTTTTTAGCAAATGATGCAAGATAATTTACTTAACATTTTTATGACACTATTGCACTTAAGAACACTGAGTAACAGGACGTGTCAGTGCAGTGCTGTTGGATATTAGGACTTCACTGATCTTAGATAATGACATGCATATTTTTGCTACGTCTTAGAATAAATAAATAAACACACATAAATAAAAAACAAGAACAGTATGCATTTTACATTGTAACAAATGTAATTTGTAATTACTATCCTTGGATTAAATATGCCATGACATGAGCGGTTACACACTGGATTAAAGATGAGAAATTTCACTGCTGTCTAAAGTTGAATTGTGGGGTGTCTGCTGCTCATACGTGGGTAGAAAAAAGACATAAGGAACTGTGATAAAATTTTCTGAAATATATCTTCAATCATAAACAATATGGTGATTATTTTCTATATGCATAGAACCAAAATTTCAGTATATTCTCTATTTTACTATAAAACACAATAGCCAAGGTTGTTTTTGGTTTTATTTACATCATTGAACAAAGGATCCATGAAATCTTTTTTGGCATATTGTAATTAAACAGTTCACCTGACAGCAAAACGTATATAAAGATATACTTTTGTTTTTTCAGGAAAAAAAATCTGAAAGTAATAACTATGTAACAAAGTAACAACTTCCTGTTTAAAGAAAAGGCTTAGTTCATATTTGGTCCCACTGAAGACAAAGTTAGAGAAGCAAGGCTGAAATGCTCTGGACATGTGCAGAGGAGGGACGGTGGCTACACCGGACAAAAGATGTGGAAAATGGAGCTGTCAGTTAGCAGTAAAAGAGAAAGACCACAGAGAAGATTCATGGATGTAGTCAAGGAGGGTTGGTGTGACAGAAGACGATGCTAGGGATAGGATGAGAGGCAGATGATCCCTTAAAGGGAGCAGCCAAAAAAAAAAGAAGAAGAATGTTCAATTCATCACAAATAGCTAAAAATGCATCCCAAAAAAGAGATTTGGTCTTAGGGGGATAAAGAACAAAAAATAAGAGCTAATGTATGAAGTGATATGCAACCGTAGAACAGCATGTATGAAGGAAAAGTTCATATTCAGTCGATTTATTTATTTATTTATTTTTAATTAGGCCTTCTGCTGCGCCAGGCCTTTCTTTTTTACATTTCTGCTTCTAATGAAGCTTTAAGCTAAACACTTAAGCAAGCGAAACCATACAGCACTCGCACGGCTATGTGTGGTACGCGTTTTCTCCAGACCAAAAAAAAAGAGAGTGAGAGAGAGACACTGACAAGAAACAACGAAACAGAGAGAGGCAGGTGAAAAATGTATCAAACAGTAAACGGTATGTCACAGCAGTCATGATGTCACCCCTCTAAGAGGTTTTACTGGGAACATGAAGTCATCGAGAAGTCTCTGCAGTGACCTCAGGAGGGTCAGCAGCTTTTTCATTTCATAAGCTTTAGCTCCACCTCTGCTCCTACCCATCGATCCACAGTCCTGCTCACAACACCTCAAATTCAGATCTCTGGGGAGTTATGTGACCTGCATTCTAATTTCCTCATATGATTGATTTCTTTATCAGTTACACTGATTTGCTATTTTTACAGGCTCCTTTATTAATCGTCAAATATAGAAAATGACCATCATAATGAATCAAAACCCCTCGTAAAGTTCAGATGTGAATAATATCCTGTTTGCACTCATATAGAAGAGGAAAAAAAGAACCAAGTTCTCAAATTAGAGAAGCCTAAACACATTTTCTGTAGCTATTTTTATTATTAATGACTGTATTAATTTAATCTTTCAGTCTGTATTACTTTAATCTAATAAATCAACTTATTAATACAGTAATTTCACTAGAGTACAAAATATTATGAAGTTAATTGATCTAATTATTGGTACCACAAACAGCTTTCAATGTGCAGCTTTGACCCAAACAGAAGAGTGTATAATTAGCACACAGGACGCTATAATATATATGTATGTATATGTAATATATAATAACATATTATAAAGCCAATTAACCAGTAGGGATATAATAAGGATGTAATGTAAACACCAAAATAAGACATCATACAGCACAACAGCAATGATATTTTATATTGTATGTCCCTGCAAACTGTTATAAAATGAAAGAAGCATGCTCAGTGAGAAAGACAAGCCTGCTTGACTCAGCATAATCATGCACAGCTTTACATTGTCTATCAAGCTCTGTCTCTAGGAAACAAGTGAACATAATGATCATATAAATAGACTTCCCCCCCAAACACTAAACACTTGCGCACAGCCACACATACATAGAGGAATCCTCGGTGCTGAAACAAGCTCGCTGCCTGCAGAAGACACTGACTTTACCGTTTGGTCGAGACAGAACAGACGGAGGAAATGGAGCCTACAGCAGCAGTGGCCCATACTAGGCTAGCAGATAGCAGCGGCATCCCTTAGCCGGCTCGGGAGGCAGCAGTGACAGATGCAAGTTCCAGAAAGAAACAGTAAGGGAGACAGAGGGGGAGGGAAGGAGAGAGGAGGAGAGATGGAAAGACCAAAGCCTCACCTCGTTTCCTGGTTCGCGACCATCATTTATCCCTGCTGGAACAAAGACTGCCAGCCCCAGCCCAGCTCTGCCTGCCTTCCCCTTAAACCCCCACCAACACGCCCCGTATCACATTCACACGGATGGAAGGGAACAACACACACACACACACACACACACACACACGGTCTTTTGCATGTATGAGAAAAAAAATGTAGCAAAAGAAGACGGGGAGGGAGATGATCAGTGAGTAATGAATGATAACCTCTGATGCTCAGCTGGAAGATCACATCTACAGACACTCATGTGCATAACAGAACAAACAGATACTTCAAGAAAGAAAACAAAACACTGCTTTGAATAAAAACTGTCCTGCAAAAAATCCATCTGCACAAATACCTGCTTCAGTAAGCACTATAAGACACTTAAAATCAGATAGCTTAATTCAATATTAACCATCTAGTGACTTATTCAATGCACTCATTAAAACATAATTAAACCACATTGGCATATGTTGTCATGCACCCTAAAACAGAGTATGCTTACATGTGCAATGAGGTAGATGGTAGAAATGCTTGGAAAGATCCACTGTTATAATTTAGAGTTTATTCTGTTCATGTATTGCAATCAGTCCTACCAAAAGCAGAGGCAGGCCTAGACAGGCCTAGACAGGCAGCTCTAATCTCATTAATCTCTGGCTGTGGAGCACCACCAGTGGGTGTGGCTGACAAATATATTAAATGCAAACGGAAGACTGGGAAAGGGTAAACCAAGTGCTGAATCGAGATTAGAAGAACAGAAAACACCCTGTCAGTCTCATCTGAGCAGCATACAGGAAAAGCGAGAGTGATTTAAATAGAATATTAAATATCAAACGTGTTTCAATTCCACCGAGTCGTCCATACAGCGGCAGCACCAGAAGAACAGACACAACAAGATATGCCACACGCTCCTATCAAATGCATGCCAACATACTTCCATGTATACAAACCCACAACAAACCTCAAAAGCATTCCCTTTCTTTATACTACAAAAAAGCACCTTTGGAAATCCTCAGCATTTCACTACAAACTATCAAAAGGGGCTGCCTTTAGAATCATTCTCAAAAGATGCCACAAGAGGTTTAAAGCAAGCAGCTCCTTTTGTGAACAAAGCACTCCTGATAACAAAACACAGATGCCACAGGTTTGTGCAAAGAACTCCAATACACTGTGGAAACGCATTCTGAAGCTCACTGCAATATTTGCATTGCAGTTTTTGACCGTAATCCTACAAAACACTGCAGTTCAGTAATAGTTGCACAATGAATCTACATGTATATTGCAAAGGATGCAAGTTTAGTGAGGAACTTGTTCTGTGTCGCATTAAAGCAAACTTGCGGGGTGATTTTTGTTTTAAAGATGCTACATATCAAGATAGGTTACTGTTACGGAGTCATGCAGCAACAAGCAATGTCGCTTCATAATTCTCAAGTGAAACACCAACTTTTTTATGCAAGAAAACATCAAATTCCTCACATCCAGAACTGCTTTAGCTTTAATTAACATACCGCTACGGGCTAATGAGTTAGCTTGTGATAAAAAAAATACAGCAAATCTAAGCTAACTTAAACAAACCTTAAGGAAAACCAGCAGAAGGTGAGCATGTAAGCAAATATTTGATGATTTGATTAGATGAGTGTGAATGTAGTCATTTTAAGTTGCAAAGACAAAAATATCTGCCTGTGCATTTTAGCTTGTTTATAAGATAGAGAGTGTTTGCGTGGGTTCTCTCCGGGTCCTCTGGCTCCCTCCCACAGTCCAAAGACATGCAGTTAGTGGGGATAGGTTAATTGGAAACTCTAAATTGCCCATAGGCGTGAATGTGAGTGCGAATGGTTGTCTGTGTCAATGTGTTAGCCCTGCGACAGACTGGCAGCCTGTCCAGGGTGTACCCTGCCTCTCGCCCCAAGACAGCTGGGATAGGCTCCAGCGCCCCCCGCGACCCTGAAAAGGATAAGCGGCTGCGAATGGATGGATGGATGGATGGATATTGTTATACAGTGTAAAATTGCTACATTTTGTAAAGAAATTGCTGAAATCTGTATTTGGACATGGGTGATTTGTTGACAGATATATTTATTCATGTTTCCTTTTAATAATGATCACGTGTATTGAGAAACCATCTGCTTTGTTTGCTTGTTGTACATTTTCACTTTTACCCCATCGGAGGTTTAATAAGAATGAAATAAGGTCACAGCACTAAAGTCACATGTGACACACACATGTAGTCCTATTTTAGGATTAAGAGTGAAAGAATTTGAACACTGCACTGTTACGGGGCTTTTCAAAGTCTGCGGTCAACCTTGCCGTAATTCCAGAAGTCTGCTAAATCTTACCTTGTGACAGAAGTGCTGGGTAGTGATGCTGAAAACATCCAGGCACAGCGACGCTTTCTTTAACTGAGCCTGCAGGGTCTGTAGCTGCAGGGCCTGCTGCTCACATCGCTCCCGCAGCTGCTGGATCTGAGCACGATCCACCTCCTGTGCCTTTTCAGTCTGAATGGCACCATGAACTGCTGCTGTCCGACCACGAACTGCAGATACACAAAACAGACAGAAGAATATAATATGTTGATGTAGTTTTCCTCAGACTTATAATAGAAACAGAAATATACAGACACTTCTATGTTCAAGTGCACAATGTGTCTACAGATTTCCGTATGTGTAGGATCAAACAGGTCGATTTCCTTATGTGGATGCTGGTGTAATTTTAATAACACATTCAAGTTGCATTCCATATATTCAAATTTCATTCCATATATTCAAGTTCCATTCTATATATTCAAATTTCATTCTGTATATTCAAGTTGCATTCCATATATTCAAGTTCCATTCTATATATTCAAATTCCATTCCATAAATTCAAATTTCATTCTGTATATTCAAGTTCCATTCCATAAATTCAAATTTCATTCTGTATATTCAAGTTCCATTCAATATATTCAAGTTCCATTCCATAAATTCAAATTTCATTCTGTATATTCAAGTTGCATTCTATATATTCAAGTTCCAGTCCATATATTCAAATATCATTCTATATATTCAAGTTCCATTCCATAAATTCAAATTTCATTCTATGCATTCAAGTTGCATTCCATATATTCAAATTCCATTCTATATATTCAAGTTCCATTCTATATATTCAAGTTTCATTCTGTATATTCAAGTTCCATTCCATATATTCAAGTTCCATTCTATATATTCAAATTCCATTCCATAAATTCAAATTTCATTCTGTATATTCAAGTTCCATTCTATATATTCAAGTTCCATTCCGTATATTTAAATTTCATTCTATGCATTCAAGTTGCATTCCATATATTCAAATTCCATTCTATATATTCAAGTTCCATTCTATATATTCAAGTTTCATTCTATATATTCAAGTTCCATTCCATATATTCAAATATCATTCTATATATTCAAGTTCCATTCCATAAATTCAAATTTCATTCTGTATATTCAAGTTCCATTCTATATATTCAAGTTCCATTCCATATATTTAAATTTCATTCTATGCATTCAAGTTGCATTCCATATATTCAAGTTTCATTCTATATATTCAAGTTTCATTCTATATATTCAAGTTTCATTCTATATATTCAAGTTTCATTCCATATATATTCAAGTTTCATTCTATGTATTCAAGTTTCATTCTATATATTCAAGTTCCATTCCATAAATTCAAATTTCATTCTGTATATTCAAGTTGCATTCTATATATTCAAGTTCCAGTCCATATATTCAAATATCATTCTATATATTCAAGTTCCATTCCATAAATTCAAATTTCATTCTGTATATTCAAGTTCCATTCCAAATATTCAAATATCATTCTATATATTCAAGTTCCATTCCATAAATTCAAATTTAATTCTGTATATTCAAGTTCCATTCTATATATTCAAGTTCCAGTCCATATTTTGATAACTAAGTAATTAAAGCCATCTACACTGCAAAATACTAAATCCAATACAATTAATTCCAGATACTAAGTTATCAGCATTTCCTGGTATGTCTATACAAATGTTCATTAAAAATCATTCATGAACTGTTGTGACACAAAATGTAAAATGCATTTTGGTTTATCTGTTAAGCCTACATAGACATATAAATAAATGAATTACTTATTTCCTAGATCTTCAGTGGTTTATCTGCTCCCACAGTGACAAATAATCTGAGAGTTAATCATCTGCTCAGTGATCAGAACAATCAGTTTCCTTCATTAACCCCCACTCATACTTTCCCTGTAAAAGTGTACTATGTGTGCAGTATGAAAACCCTTATCACTTGCACCCTTTGGCCTGTCTGGTCTCTGAGAAAAACAGAAATTGCTGATTTGTCCTGCTGTAATCTGAGCCAGCAGTACTGCTCCTGAAGGAGCCATCCTAGCATTAGAGCTACTGTGCTTTGTTGCTATGACAACATCATGGTGCTACGGGTAAAGTCTGGGATGAAGTGCGGCGAGAGAGCAAGAGCGACATGTAAAGAAAAAGTGACTGCAAATTTTAAAGATACAGTAGCAGCTGATGGTGCTGAACAAAAAGCCTTCTTTTTACCACTTAGGAATAAACCAAAGAGACATGGTATGCTAAGCACACCTTATGTGCTTACAGTTTGTGTTTAAATGTATGCAGTGTGACAGGGTTGACTCACCAGGGGACTGTGGCTTGGGAGAAACCACTGCAAGTCTCTTAGGGGAGGACTTTGGTGACAGCTCATCCTCTGTATCCTTCTGCAACTCTCTCCTAGTCGCTGTGTATAGCAAAAAAATGTGTTATTTTCTTTGTAATACACAGAATTAAAACATAAGACAGACATTTTCCTGTTTTATCTCATAGGTATTATTTGCCTAAATATTGGTTAACCTGTACTTTTGCTACACTACCTCTGGTTATTTATTTTTTTTACTTCAGATCAAACTTTGACACAAAACATGTATAACTTTATAAAATAACACCACTTTTTTATATTGAATAAAATATGATACACACGTGCAGACTGATCAAATGAAACCCTCGACATAAAGGGATTTTTTTTTTTGTAGAATATTGCTCATCCCATTGTTTTGTTTTATTCCCTATAATACATAAAATCAGTGAATACCTGAAATCATAAAAATGCCTGGAATAAAGACTCAGCGATCATTGTAGGACAGTGACCACTAGCTGGAGTTACTGCTCTACTCGTTCACACAGTTTCTGTTGTGGGAAGATGGAGCAACTGGATGGTTCAGCCAGAAATACAAACTGTCGCCACAGGATGGCGCTGATGCTCCACATTCACTGCAAAGACGCCAACATGAGCACCACTGTGTATTAGCTAACAACAAAGACACCCACAAGAGCAGAAGGGGAGTATAGGCTACTGTATGATACTGTATCCCTGCTGTGTGATGCAATGCTAGGCAACAGTTTTGAAACACTGCACATGACTAAGTTGTCAGAAATACTATTTTTCATTCTGTAATCGTTTTATTTGAAGCACCAAATTGGAAACTTGATACACAAACTGAGCCGAACAGTACAGCTCGAGTACAAAAAGCACAGCTGTGTTTATTGTTTCTAGCTCAACTTCTTGCCCATGTACAGTTCTGTAGCTCAAATCAGCACAGACAAACTGTTCTGTCTGTCTGCTTTTATTTAAAACTCCACAACAACTTCTAAAACAGGGACACTTCTCTGAGCAGCTGTGTGGGAATAGGTGGGGCTTATACTGAGGAATAAAATCAAACACGTGAATTTCAATGTGTGCTAAAGTGCTGTACCTAGTGGGGAGCAGTGCTGTGGTGGCAGACTGCGCCGCTGGAGGCTGGGGGCATTAGGAGGCTGAGGGCGGCTTTGAGCAGGGGAGGATTCTCTGGTTGGTGCTGTGGCTTTATGTTGAGGTGTGTCATCGCTGCCACTGCTGGGATCTATATCAGAAAAGAAAAACATGCTCAGTGACTGTGGCAAAAATCACACATTGTTGCTATTTATATATGTATGAATTGTTTTTATTTAAATGCTGTGATTTTCTCACCTCCCGAATCTGATTAAGCCTATGTAAGGCAGTCAGTGTGGATGCTCTAGCGCTGACTCTTAATATATGGGTCACTTCCTAAAAATATCAGTGAGTGAGTCAAACGTGACCGCCTCTAGATGAGTGGATTTCTTTTATTTTGTCGACAATTTCCTCATATTTAATGAATGCATGCAAGAGTTTCCCTTCATTCTATGAAAATTTCAAGCGGTTTGAAATTTGGTGCTCCTCAGGTCGCCATATTTTTCCAGCATTTTTTGTACCCTCTTACTAAAGTAAACTTTTAGAAACTGCCACCACACCACCATCATTTCTACTTTTTTACCTATTTGTTCTCCCTCTAACTTTGAGCATTACTCAGTGGGATATATCACAGTTTTAAAAAGAAAACTCAACCCAATATAATTCAGTTTCAGTTTTCAATATAGTGTCTACTATATTGTAACAAAAGCAAGCATCTGTCACCATGGACAAAACAGGTTTTAGCATATGAAATGTCGTTTTTACCTATATTTTAATAACTTCTAGTTGTGCTAAAATTATGTTGCATATTTAATGAAGAAAAAAAAACACATTCTGATGGGGCAAGAAAGAGCTTTTTTTTTAGATTTGATTTTACATGGAATGGCCAAGATATCTATCAAATACTTCACCTTGGCCTACGTAGATATTTTGTGTGATACATTCTGGGATGTTCTTGGATATCCCCTCACCCACAACCGGTTGCAGCAGATGGCTGCCCCTTCCTGAGCCAGGTTCTGGCCATAAGTTTCTTCCTGTTAAAAGGGAGTTTTTCCTTCCCACGGTTTGACTTGAATGTTTTAGCCCCCGTGACCCTCTATAAATGTGTGAGTTGGTAAATGCTGGATTGCTTTTAATCACTCCATTTTTCTGCTTATTTTATGTATCTTATGCTAGAATACCTGGATAAAGAGCTTAACACAACATCCATGTCTCAGTGGTTTACGGTACAGCCACATGTACAATTTTGGGAAATAACTGACTATGCAAACTGATCCCTCGGCACCACAAACTCTACATATTGGGTATAGACCCAACCATGGCCCACAGTAAATTATGTTCTTGTTTCTTAACACAAAAGATTTGATTTGGTTTAGTAATTCTGAGGGAATTCTCAGTGCCATTTGAAAATGAAAAACTGTGGAATGATGGCATTAAAGCTTTTAACTATCAATTTCATGCACGTTTCAGATCATTACACTCTTTCCAAATGGAGATTTGGGTCTTTTTTGTTTTGTTTTTTCTGGTAAATTGCACACTCTCATCAAGATTTGCAAAAAAACAGGGTGCTGTAAACATCGTAATTATTCATAAGAGCTGCTGTTATGCCTCTAGCTTTTATGGAAATGAAAGGCTGAGGAATAGTGCAGCAGAAACATCCTCCAAATAATCACAATGAAATTACTATAGTTTATACATATTTTTGCATGCTGTATACTGTATACATTTCTCAGATATAAAGATTTAACTTTATGACAGTCAAAAAAATTCCATCAGTGCACATATGATGGAATTTACTTCATCTTTATAAGTGAAGAGTCAAACCAGAGAGCTCTAATTACTAATCATAAAATATTCAGCAGCTCAGTCAATGGTAGTGCTGACACAAGCTGTAACTATTGGTAATATAACACTTTTGAAGAGGAGCGGATAGCTTTGTGCCCTTGAATTAAAATACCATCAGTCTGATCTGATAATGTCAAATTGTGACCCAAGGAGGCTGCCGACATTCATAAAACATTAAGCTATT